>CAJVPZ010003901.1:0-10507 GCA_910592135.1 Racocetra fulgida | reverse complement strand
TCCCAGAATAAACCTTCTGGTTTGGATGCTGAATACTTTGGGGAGTCCGCCAGAAAGAAAACTTGACCCCAAAGAAAACCGTCCGTATTCTTTTGACGCCCGCTCCTCGGTATTTCACGTCTAGATGCTTAGACTTTGTTGACAACAAGCTGCTCCTATTTTCAGGACCAAGTTTTTAGTATCCACTTTGTCGCTTTTCTATACATTTTGCTGTAGTTCGATTTTTGTTGTTGTTGACCAGAGGATCGTTGGAAAGAGTTGCTAATATCATATATATTAGAATAATGTAGATAATTAATGAGTTTATATTTAGCTGAAAAGCTGTGAATATTATCATATATGTTGAAGTCACCAAGAACAATAGAATGGAGGTTTTGTTATAAGGCAAATTGAATCCAATTGATTACAGTATCTTGGGTTGAGTTTCGTTTTGATATATCAATTGATAAAAAATATAGAAATAATACAAAGTTTGATGTTACTTTTAAAAATAGGTCAATAGCTATAGCGTAACTAGGATGTGTAAGGCAGTTATGAATGTAAGGCTGAAGAAAGTTGCATATTATAATAGCAGAACCTTTTGCAGAGCTATTGGAGTTAGCCTAAAAGTATATGAAAAGATTTTTGTTACAAAATAATAAATTAGGCTTATTAGAAATTTTAGTTTCAGTAATGCAAGCAATATCAATATTATAATTAAGGCAGTAGTATTGTCAGGCTTCTCTTTTGGTAACTGAGTTAAAGTCTTGAACATTATGTGTTGCAATATTGAGATGTAAGTCTCTAATTTGGTTAGGATGTTGATCATAAGAGCTGTCAATAAACTTTTAATTTCTAGATAATATAGGTAAGGTGAATAAGTTAGAAATGTTTTGGTTAGAGTCTTGCAAAAATGTAAATAGATTAGAAGGTAAAAACTCAAGTTTATTAGAACTTAATTCAGAAGCTACTAATAGAGGTAGATAGATTTAAAAATAGGTGTGTTAGATTGTAATTTAAGAGAAATATCATATGAATCATAGGCAGATAGAGTATAGTGGTTTGGTAGTATAATATATTTATATAGTAAATATATATGTACTTCACTTTTATTACTATAAATAGTAATAAAAACATGATTTGCTAAATAGTTAACATTGTTTTGTTATAAATGTAAAAAAGAATTAACAGTTTGTAGTTTTCTTAATAAAGGATGTTAGTAATAAGTAAGAAATTTGTTATAGTATATTTTCAAATCATAGGGAGTTGGATGATATTAGTAATGATTTAGATAAATATTCTTCTGTAAATTTTAAGTTCAGTTTTCACAGTTGCAAAGGATTCCATAGCCTGCTATATACATTTGGTCTAACTATCATTAGTCTGGTCCTCTACATATTACTATAAATATTATATATATATATTTTTTTTTGATGTTAAGGTGACCTCTTGATCGCTTTCCTTTTATTCGGTTATTATTAACTTTTACAGTATGGTATACACCATACCATATACATATTTGGAGAGTACAGACTAGCCACATGTGCAACTTTTGGTTGTCTATTTAAGTAGTCCTCTATTACTAAGTCCTATACTAGCTGTTGTACCTATAACCCTACCAAGTTACCTATTTAAACTCTCTGTGTCTATGAACATTAACTTCTAACCGAGCGAGAATACTTAGTACCCCCTTATTTTCAGATATCCGACTTAGGATTTTAAGACAGACCCACCTATAGGGGTCCTTTATCCTTGAGGTAAACCTGCTAGAGCCCTCCGTACTCACAATCCGGCCAACCTAGACTTTGTTAACTTACACTGAATCCGAGAACAAGTACTTGCGAGCTAAAGCCGCTTGTAGAGTTCACTCAAACCCCAGCACACACTTTACAGACAATCACCGCCGTTCCTGGTCATCAACTGCGCCCCAAACTCTCAATCCAGATGGTCCGGGAGGGACCAGTGGCGTCCTTAGTATTCCGATTGAATCCTTTTTCCTCGTATTACACACGGCCTAGTTGGTATTAGTGTTTGCCAAACATCCGGTCCTCGTCCGGTTTACTATTGGTGTCCGATTGCTGGTAACAATCCTTTACGTAGTACTGTCGAAAGTTTGTGCTACCTCTCTACTCGGGACTTGCCAAGTGGGCTTCTGTGTGCTCCGATCTCCTAGATTTACATGGTGCATCACTCATTTTGTGTAACTCATACATAACACTACTGTTCCACAACCTCCCAGTACAAGCTGGTGTGATCAAGGTTACAGGTGCCGACCCGTCAGATTACACACAGTTTACCGTAACGCATTTCTTAAATTCGAATTTCGTCGCCAGTGGGATTCGAACTCTTAACCTGCCACTTAGAAGTGCGACAACTTACCAACTACACTAAGTCGCCACACCCTCTTAAATATTATATATTTATTTAATAAATATTATATAAAAATATATTAATCTATATATATATATTTTTTCACTTAGGCAAGATCATATTAATAATCTATATTTATTTAAGTCATTATCTTATGGAAGATTTAAAACAATAAAACTTCAGCTCTAATATTTTACAGCTACTGCAACATAACCAAAGGCTATCTGAGCACCCATAGGTAACCTGTCACACCGATCAATTAAGATAATACTCTAACGAGAGGGCTCATCTGACTACTACCCTACAATAGAATATTGCTAATCTGATAACATCTTCTTATAGAAAAGTGAAAGAAAAAGAAAAAATTTTTAAACAAATATAGAGGTATAGAGGAATATATTAAAAAAATACAAACAAAAAATAAATGGAATAAGAGGAAGATGAAAAAAAACTAAACTAAATATAGGATTTTTCACCTGCACTGGATGATCATAATTATAAGCCTGTGTCAGGCTTTATAAAAATTATATACTACTATTTAAACTAGTTTCTACTCTAATCTATATATAATATATCTAAAATAAAAAAAAACCTTGTGACAAGATAAAAAAAATAGCTTCTTTGACGTTGGCACTATAGAGAAATTGGAAAGGTCAGAAATTCGCATCAAAGGTCTCGAGTTATTGTTTGTCTGAGTTGTTACATTCAAAGTATATAATTCATATGTCTAGTTCTACATGTTTGTTGTGACAGGTAAAAATATAAACAATGCAGCCAATTGGTAAGTAAACAATATATTGATCTTTTGGAGAGTAAGCTAAATTGCCCACTTTTTTACAAAATTTTTTCTGAAAAAAAGTGGAAGGACAACGAAAGTATATGAGGTTTTTTTATAAGTTTTATAGTTATATAGACAGTTCTTCAAGCTTCAACTATCTCAGCAAGAGTCTTTTGACTACTATTTGTTTTCAGAATAGATCTTCTGATTTGGATACAAATAACTTAAGGAGTTCGTCAATATAGCAAAAAATTTGATATTAAGAAAAACCATCCAAGTTATGTCCACTCCTTGATATATCACATTTCTTGAACTTTATCAACAACAACTTATATGAAGATAAAAACAGTTTTTAGAATATCTTTCTAGTTTGGATACTGAATAACTTAGAGAGTCTATACAAAAAGAGAAAGATTTGATCCCAAGAAAAACCATCCAAAAAATGCCTGCTCCTTGGTATTTCATATCTTCAGACTTCATCGACAACTGCTTTACTCCAAGGTAGAACTGAGAAGTATTTGTCTTGGACATTTCTATATCATTTTTCTGTAGTTTAGTTTTTTGTTGTTGTTGTCAAAAGGATCATTAGAAAGAGTTTTTGTTAATTATATACAAATTTATATCAATCTCAAGATCTAATAATTAGGTTTTAATATTTTGAACTTGTTAGAATTCTCTAACTAAGAGAATTATTTTGGTAGTTATTCAATTTGGTTTAGTAAATCAAAAGTTATTAGTTATTAATTTTATATATTTAATATTACTGTATATGTACAGTATATACTACAGTCAACTTTCTCTAAATGCATAATATCAGGATCATAGTAAAAATTAAGAAAATATGCATTTAAAGAGGTTATGCATTTAGGGAGGTAAAAATCTATAAGTATTATATTAATTGGGCCCAAAAAAAGGCATGCATTTAGGGAGGTTTTTCATATATATGCATTTAGAAAGGTGCATTTAGAGAGGTTTGACTGTATATAATATGAAATTTAGCTAATAAGAGTATCTGGTAGTGGGTGAATAGGTCTAACCTTGGACAATTTATTAATAAATCCTAATTAGCTGATTTCTAAAAGCCTCCTAATAATATAATGAATATATAATTTATAAAAAATTTTTTGTTTTAAAAATTTTAAGTTTACTTTATACTATTTCTTGATATAAGAGAAGACAGAATTTGTTACTAATTAGGATATATCTTGTGCAAGAAAATCTGTTATAAATATTTATATCTGCTATTAAAAGTTTGTAATTCAGAATAATTTTATATTTGGTATTAGTATCTACAATTTTATATATTGAATTTAAGATTATTGATTTGGATAAACTAATACTAATAAAATTACTAAGCACTAATTAAATCAGATTAGACTTTACTAGGTGTTAATTAGAGATACAAGTAAATTATCCTAATGATATTATAGTTTAGACTGTAATTAGCTAAAACTTATATTATAACTAGTTATAGTAATAATTAAGATAATTTTCTTGCATCTCTAATATTGAAAGTATAAGTATTACATAAACTTTGGAGTACTTAAAATTTATAAATCACATATATAAATAAAAATTTTATATTAATTACTAATAAAAAAAAATTGTGATATGAAATTTTTATAAATATGCTAAATAGTTTATTATTATTATTATTATTTTATTAACTAGCCTCTTTGGCATAGGTGTTTTTATTTAAGTATATTAAGGTAAGAGATTTATAATGAAACCCTGATTACATTAGAAAATACAACTAGCCACATATGCAACTTTTGATTGTCTATTTAAGTAATCCGCATATAAATAACTATACATTATAGGTTCTATACTAGCTGTTATATCTATAATTCAACTAGAGAATTACCTATTTAAACTCTCTGTAATGCAACCAAACCCTCACTTGTTATCACTAAAACATCTTCTCTACATTTGTCAGTCAAGAAGTACCAAATGCTTGCTATAAGCTTAGAACTAATTTATCCTCAAAGCATTGTTGCTAAAGCTTTCTATACCTACAATTTGGCTAACCTAGACTTCAATAACTTATACCAAGTTCCAAAACAAGTACTTGTGAGCCAAAGCCACTACTATTACCTACTTCTGCTCTTGTAGAGTTCATTTAAACCCAGCATATACTTTACAGACCCTCTACTGTTTTATCAGTTCCCAAACTCCCAATCCAGATAGCTCAGAATGGCAGACCTCTTCTCCAGTATATACTGATAACCTGGTTAATATAATGCCTTGCCAAACACCTCAGTCTTATTCAGTTTTCAGTTCTTTGATCGATAATTCTTTATATAGCACTGTTAAAAGTTTGTGTTACCTCTCTACTCAAAACTTGTCAAGCAGGCTTTTATGTGCCTCAGCCTTCAGATTTACTCAGCTACTTTACTCAGATTTTGTGTAACTTATATATTACAATAAATGTTCCACAACCTCCTAGTACAAGCTGGTATAACCAAAGCTACAGATCCGATGATTTATTAGATTATATACAATTTGTCATAACACATTCTGTAATATTTGAATTTTGTCACCAGTGGGATTCAAACTCTTGTCCTGCTGCTTAGAAGTGCGACAACTTACCAACTTCACTAAGTTGTCACACCCATCTAAATAGTTTATTATAAACTAGACTTAGTTTAAAATCAAAACACAACTTAGTTTATACTTAAAATTTTTTTTCAGTAAACTGAACCAGAATCTGTAAATATTTATTAGATTTAGTTTTGGGTTTATACAAATCTGGCCTGACTTAATTCATTCTGCTTCCTATTAAGAACTACTAAAATTTATATATTAATTTTAAAAATAAAGTATACAAATTTCAATTTTATATAAAATAGATTATAAAGCAACTTTGTATATATAATATCATATAATTTATATATAAACATTATATGATATAACCAATTAGAATTAGCAATTTAGAGATATGACAACTTAGTGTAGTTAGTAAGTTGTTGTATCCTCAAGCAGTAGAACAAGAATTTGAATCTCATTGGTAACAAAATTTAAATTTACAAAAATGTATTTAAAAGACTGTATTCTATTAAGTTAACATCTGTAATAGTATCATACCAATACTGTTGTACTGAGAGGCAGTAGAAATACTGTGTAACATATAAATTGTATGACAATAAAGCTGCTGAGTAAAACCAGCAGATTGGAATACAAAAGTCTGTTTGACATGACCTAAACAGAAAGATAGCACAGATTTTTAATAATATTATCTAATGATCTGAAAAAAAGAAACCAGATAGCAGAAAAAGGAAAAACCAGATGAGATCGAAGTGTTTGACAAAACACTCCACCAACCAGGCTACCAAACAAGTAACCAGAAGAAAAGAACCCAATTGTGGATACTAGAAGCAGATCACAGCCCTTCCAAGCTATCTGGATTGGAAGTTTGAGAAACCAGAAGTAGTGCTTAATTTGAAAAACTAGAAGTATAAGTTGTTAAGTATGTACTGAAATTTGAACAAACTTTGCAAGGGCACAAAGTAGATAACGATAACGGTTTCGGCTCGCAAGTACTTGTCCTTGAACTCAGCATAAGTTACCAAAAACCTAGATAATATATATATAAAACATAAACTGTTCTAGTAGGTTTACCATAAGATCAAAAAACTCTCTATATGAAAATGTGTGTTTACTTTAAAAACTTAGCAGGCCTTAGCAGCAAGTTCCTCTTTAAACAAGATATCTGATAGCATAAAGTTAATTAAAGAGTTTAATTAATAATTTAAGTAATAGTAGGTTGCAGGTACAACATCTAATATAGAATTTAATAATAGATAAACTACTTCAATTAGGCGCTCAAAAGGCAAAGATATGGCTAAAATATACTTTTGTTAATGTAATATGATCAGGTGCAGTCCATGTGACTGTGCTAGTATCAACCCAAAAGTTTAATAAGCTATGCCAAATTTGTGAATAGTCACCTTAACATTTTTTTTTAAAAAAAAAAGAATTAGCAATTTTTTGTCCTATCTAACAAAAATATATAGTAATTTAGAAAAATTTAATTATACATAAAGTTGATTTTTTTTAAAACAATGCATATTGCACAACTTCAATATCATAAATGAGCTGTTAAATTATATATTATATAAATTTTATACAAATTAGTGGGATTTCTTATAATAATGCTCGTATATATACATACCCAAATAATTCATAAAGTAAAATCTAAGACTTAGTCCGATGCTCTGTACCATATAGGACTTGAATTGCAGAGGCGGTGCTTGTTTCAACTTAACTTCGGATACAATTGTATAGTTTATTATATCTTTTCCTGCTCTCGCATTTTGAACATAATTGGACATTTCTTTCGTTTCATCAACAACATATGGTCTGGAACCTTCTACTACACAAATTTCATATGGTTTTTCAGTAATGTGTGCAATTCCATCTGAGCGGTCTGCATTCCCTCCTTGTTTCATTATCAACTTTCTATATACAGATGCTCGAATAGCTTGGTTTCCCCTAAAAGAATCATAACAAATAAATTTAACACGACAATAAAAAGATGTTAGAAATGCTTACATAATACTTACGGTACATAACGAATATCCAAAAACCTCCACAGTGCTTTCTTTAGAACGGGATGGATGTAGTATTCATAAATTCATCTTACAGCATATCGTGGTTCTTGAGAGGATTGTTATGTAACAAAGAATACGCATCAAAGCTAAAAGATAAATAAGAACATTAATAAATTCTGGTAAAAATAGTAGGTATGAATTTTGTGGTTTTCCTGTCAGGGCAGAACAATAATACAGTGTTGGCATTGGATATATGTCCAATACCAACACTGCAATAACATATTTATCAAAGAAATTATACTTGCAAGGCTGGTAATGTCTTAAATAAAATCTCTTCAGTTTTCTTAAAAATAGATCCTCTTCCGGTTCCAATAAATTTTCCAGCCTGCTATCCCATTGTTGATAGGTACAATTCTGTTAAAATAAACAGCGATGATGTGATTGGCAAGCAAAAAGACAAATTAATACAGGATAGTACAAACAATATTGATACGTCTGAAAAAAACTCTTCAAGAAATTCAATCGCACTTTCCGGAAACAACTTATCGACAGGCTCAAAGACCTCTTTTAGAACTTGTATGTAGTCATCCTCATCTGTATATCTTAGAACGAACTCCGAAGACAGGGTTAGGTCCATAATTTCATTCCGAATTAATTCATTAACGGAATCATCACAGTATACTTGAAAACTGCGCACCAAACTGGCCATTTTCTCAGAGCATTGTTGCAGTTCGTTGAGAAGATTTTTAACCAGATTATGATCATGATCGCTCTGTGAAATTTATTGAATCATTAAAAGTTCTTGACTACGCAGTTAAAAGTGACTAAAGATTGCACAGTTAGCTATGTACCTACCAAACTAACACCATTTTCACGTCTTTCCTGCTCCTCCGCAGTTATATCTTCACCCGTTTTTCCTCGTTCAGATGTTTGTTGTTGTGAACAAGGCTTGTTCGTAAGGGAAGACGACGCATAATTAGATGAATATATATCTTCATCGTCATCCTCTTGTTCTGTGATTGATAAATGTTCATAAGGACCTACATAAATATTGGAAATTGCTATTCATATCCTCCATTTTTGCTATTTGTACCCCTACCCTTGTAAAAAAAAATATTTAACTGTATATTGTATAATATAATTGAGACATAAAACAATATATGAGTGCGTGAGAATGAAAACCTGGAAACCCATTTAATGATTTACTATGATCGGTTTCCAAGTTTTCACTCTCACGCACTCATATGGTCTGTACACTTATTTACATAGAGGGGGTATGAATAGCAACTCCCTAAATATTTCGTGAAAAATTGCAAATTTAACTCACCATCCAATTGTGACTTGTTCGTAAGGGAAGATGACTCATAGTTAAATGAATATACATCCTCATCATCATCCCCTTGTTCTTTGGTTGATAAATATTTACAAGAATCTACATAAATGTTTCGCGAACAATCGCAAATTTAACTTACCATTCAATTGTTTTTGTTTTTTTCGCCATCTTTCTTCATTCGCTTTTATTGCCCTCTTACTGACGACCTTGTTTAATTCTCTATGAACTTTAGCATTTGTCTCATAGACCTCGTCACGAATCTTCATCTGAAGAAATCATGGTTAGCCAAGAACTTTGTAGAAATTTTACGATTGAATATACCGCTCGTTTCTCTGTCAGCCACACACTCCAGTCTGAATTACACTATTTAGTGAAAAAACAGATTTTAGAACTGTTTTCCTAATGTACTTCCGAGCAAAATATATTTGATTGCATACATTAGCAGTTTCTTTCACTTGTTTTAAAGTCGATTGTTTTTCTGGATCTTTACAACAGTTGATAGCTTGATCAAGAATTTTATCATATTTTTCGAATGCACGAGATCGATGTGTTGGCTGGATCCGGCGAAAGAATTCTAGAGGAGTTGGATTATTGCACGTAAGCATCCAATTTATGATAACTTCCTTCTTTCCCATTTCGTGAGCTCAATAAATTTTAACTAAAAATAGTAATGAAAAAGATGAATATATATTGTCGAATAAAGTCGATTAATAACTGTGAGGTGGACTGTTATTCACTCAAGGCCGGCCTCCACTGGACGATGACTTGCCATTACTGGCTTCCGATAGAACAAGACAGTCTATCGCAGGCGCCTTGTGCGCTTAACAGATCCTTAATAACTTTGTTTTCCGAAAACAGCCGGCCATCCACTGGACGATGACTTGCCAGTATTCCATTACTGGCTTCCAATAGAACAAGACAGTCTATTGCAGGCGCTTTTTCATTCTTAACAAGGTAAATTGTAAAAACGAAACAATATTATAGCTCACCTGACTGGTCCGAAAGTATTGATTTTATTTAAATTTAAATTACACGACATTTGTTAACTTCGCGTCTTCGCGTCTCTAATATATTGAGTGGAAAAACGACACACGTTTTATATAATGTGATAAACCCGCCCAGGCCTATAAAATATATATATGAGTCATATATATCATATGATCTTTTATGATTAGAAAACAATTGCGTAATGATTATTTTTTTTTACGTCTTCAAAGTGTACTATATATATATTACAAAACTTTCGCAAATCCAAAAGGGAAATTAGCCAATCGGAGAACGTAAAATAAGTAATTTTAGTGTCACGTGATGATCGACGAAATAAGCCAATAATGAAGTTCGATTTGATGTAACGTTACACGATCAGAAATACGTTCGTTTTGTCAAAAATCGCTTATAACTCAAAATCTGCATAGGAAACCACCTCCTGCGCATTAACACAAAGTTTTTCTTGAACGATTTTACTATTCAAACCTACAATTATAACACTAAATAGGC
>CAJVPZ010003900.1:0-10507 GCA_910592135.1 Racocetra fulgida | reverse complement strand
CCCCTATCGAGTATAAACAATTACAATTATTAACAATATATATCAAAAATTTGTAAATTATAATCAAACTTTGACAACGATTTTCACGATAACTAGTAATTAGAATTAGCTAAAATTTTTACTGAAGATAGTATCGATATTCCTCTATAATATATAAAATTTTATCCAAATTGATTACGTAGTTCCTGAGTAATCATGTCTATATGATAGTTAAGTTTTTTAAAAAATTAACCATCATATAGAAGCGATTACTCAAGAATTACTTGACCAATTTAGAAAAATTTAAATATATTATAGAGGAATAGTGATACTATCTTCAGTAAATATTTTAGCTAATTCTAATCACTAGTTATCAAGAAAATCGATATCAAAATTTGATTATAATTTACAAATTTTTTAATAATCGATATTAATCGATTAATGATTTATATCAGTATTAATCGATATATATCTATAATTGAATATAATCGATAGTATTTCTAATCGATTAGTAACCTCTTTATCAATTGTAATCAATTAAAATTAATCAATACTAATCGTTAATTCGATTATAATCGATATATATCCCCTCAAAAAATTTCTTGATAATAGTTTACAAAATTTTTGTGACCCCCTTAATTACTAATATTTATAAGATTTTTATAATTGCAATTGTGATTGTGATTGTTAAAGCTAGCTAATTTATTGTAAATCTAACTCAAATTTATAATATATTGGCCAGCTTTGGTAATTCTAGTAACAATTGCATTCATGATCATTTTATTAATATTAGCAATCAAAAATTTTGTAAACTGTAATAATCTTATAAATATTTATTTAAATAATTTCATAAAAACTTACAACTAGGGTTGAAAATTATGTAATTTCATGTAAGTTTCAGTAACATAGATTTCATGTAAATTTCACACATGATATATAGTACCAGCTTTATAAAAACTCAGCTAGCATTATGGATTCTATATAAAGTTCATGATCAAATTAATGTTGTTACTGGCAAAACCATATGCACAAAGAATTTGAAAATCATGCAGAACTCTGTACATTGGAAGCACAAATCGTTATGCAAATATCATTGTACTGCAGTGCTCTAAAACCTATGATTTTTAACTGATAATCTTATACAAGAAAATCTGTCCAAGCCAAGTCCTCAATAATGAAGTATCAAAATATTAATCATATGGGAACCAAGCCCCATCAATGATCCTATTGAAGCAAAAGACTTCCCTGATTCGGTATGACAGCTGTCAAAGTAATATTACCTTGTCAGGTAAGGTGTGTAGCTGTGAACATAAAAGCATATGTTTTGATGGAAGAGTTAATGAAATAAATGAGTAAATTAATAGGTAAAGAGCAATAATGATGCAAAAACCTTCATTTGACTTATTTTCTTTTACCTTCTTTTTCCATTCCATTGAATACTTCAATGAGAATGGCTATGAGTAATAGTTGGAATTAGATCAGAAAAGAGTTGTATAGCATGAGTTCAATGATGGTTCAAGACAAATGATAGGAAAACATTCAATCTTGATTTTTTTCTTGCTCTGTAAATTTGTTATAAATAAAAGGGTAAATTCTTCTTGTCCAAGGCAAAAATTGACCCAGTGCATGTACAATTCATCCTATATTCAATAAAGTTGTTAATAAAAGTCCTTTAATAAACCCAAGTCACAATGTTTTTAAAAAGTGCATCAAAATACTTACCTAATAATACTCAGTAGACACCTTTGACCCGTGCCAAGTCAAAATCTGCCTCATTTCTCTATTGAGCATTGTTAGTCAACCTTGCTTGATTCTAAACACCAGATCATCATTTTCCTTCTCTTTTGTTAGAGGTGTTGTTCTGGTCGATTCACCTCTGACAATATGCATGTAGGACTGTATTACAAAAATTACAATTTTACATTTCATGTAATTTTGCATAAATTTCAGTAACTGAAATTTCATGTAAATTTAACACGTACTGGCACTATGAAAAACTCAGCTAGCATTATTGAACTACAGTAGATTCTGCATAAAGTTCACTGACCAAATCGATGTACATATGATCAACCAATCATATGAGCATATGATCACGCTTTTTACAAATTACATGAAAATCATATTACTAAAAATTTACGCAAAATTTCACAAAATTACGGTAAGTTGACAACCCTATGTACATGTGATAAAACCAATCATATGAACGTATGATCACATTTCTTACAAATTACATGAAAACTATGTAACCGAAAACTTACGCAAAATTATACAAAATTACGTTAAATTATGGTAATTTTACAACCATACTTACAACCAACAAATTAACCAATAATACAATTTGCACTTTTAATTTCTTCAATATTTCCAGTAATTATACAACATCGCATAAATAAACAGTTTAAACTTTCAAACATGACTAAAGTTGCAACTTTGGTTGACTGAAGTTACGTCTGCCTAAAATTGCTAACTAATGCATGCAAGATGATCTAATTTCAGAAACTAATTTCAGTCAAGTATAACCTCAATCAACTGAAGTTGCAATTCCAATCAGACATCATCTCCTGTTATTACATACTGTCAAAGTTTCTAATATTCATTATATCACAAAAAAACTCAATAACAACTCTTTCAATCTTAATATAATAATTAGGGATATCATTCCCATGCGGAGCACGGGTCTCTTGCTAGTGATGATATAATAAATCAAAAAGAATTATAGGTTATACTTACATCCAGATAGATATCCAGATTCTAATATTATATTCATAAAGGATATCCGGATGATTATTTTTAGTAGCGGATGTCAATCCGGATATCCGGATTGACATCCGGATCACAGCACTACCTAAGAAACTTAAAACATTCTGTAATTAAAAATATATGCTTATAAAATTAAATCTAATGTAAGCAAAATACCAATATACACTAGTAATATCTATATAATAATTATTAAAATAATAAATATATCATTTCTCTAAATTTATACAAAAAACTATCCTTAAACTACTAAAAAAAATACTTCACAAACTTAAACATAATAATACATAACATCAATCCAAAAAAATTTCTAATATTTCAAATAAGAACAAAAAATAATATATAAATAACACTAATCAACAAGAGCAAACATGTTGCATCTAATCAGAATCAAGCTTTTGCGGATGAACGCTAAAATTGTATTTAAACCATACACTCCGTACTTTGTACTATATTCTTTTATGAATTCTACGAGCATGTAGTATTCAAAGAATCCTCAAACATGGAACTTGATCATTTCATTATTGAGATATACGTACACGCTCAAAAATATTTATGTATTCTGTGAGCACGTGAAAATTTGGAATCACCAATACGTGATACAGGAGGCTTACCATTCTGTCAAACGTATAGACGATCACGTTCATGGTATTCTTTGAACACAAGAAATTTTAAGGTGCTACGCTGGGTGCGGGAAAACTTTGTCGGAAACTGTACAAAACGCTTGTTTGTGGAATATTTGTTGCGGATCAGCTGCGGCCAAGCTGCGGTTAGACTGGCTTGCACTACCTGACACTGGATTCTATTTTGCATTAGAATGACAATGCTTCTATATATTGTACTCACAAGGTTTCACGACACTACACGTTGATTATAAATAGGAAGCGAAAGTATCTTCACCGTAGTATACACTAAATTCTTAATCCATTTAAAATGTTAATGTTAATGAACGAATGCCTTTCAAATATATTTAATAACCTTAAAGATGATTATTCAAGTTTATTTTCATGCCTTTTTGTAAACCGTCAATGGTGTAGAGTTATTGTACCAATATTATGGAGTAGACCGACAGAACAATTCAGTGACAATAAACTTATAAGAATATATCTTTCAGCATTAAATGCTGAAGAACAAGTTCGACTGATTCCTTTTAAAATTATTCTTCCAAATTATCCACGACCGTTATTTGAGTATACAAATTATACTGTATCAGTAGGCTTCTGTTTGACCGATGGAATTAGAAATTGGCTTGTTAAAGATACGAATATAACTAAGATTTCAACTTTAATTGTAAATACTATTAAATGTTCTTTGGTTATGATGTTTCTACGAACAAGTAAAAAACTTAAATGTTTAGAATATAGTTGGGATTATTTTGATTCCGAGGGAATAAAATCATTAATGGCTATTATTAGTAAAAACACTACTTTGACTTCCTTAAATCTATTATTTAGTAAACTTGGTTCTGAGGGAGGTAACGCACTAGCAGAAGTTCTTTGTAACAACACCACTTTGACTTATTTAAATATTAGTCATACTAATATTGGATTTGAAGGTGGAAAATCATTAGCAGAAGCCCTTTATAAAAATAGCACCTTAACTGACTTAGATATTAGCTTCAATAATATTGGTGTTGAGGGAGGAAAGGTATTTGCAGAGGCTCTTTGCAACAACACTGCTTTGACTTCTTTAAATATTCGTGAAAGTTCTATGAGTATGGAAGTATTAAAAACTCTTTTTAAAAATATTACTTTATCTTCTTTAGAGATTGGAGATCAGATGCTTGATTTTGAAGGAGTAAAAGTATTAGCCGATGTTCTCTGTGTAAATACTACATTAACTTCTTTACATATTAATAATAATCAATTTGGCTTTGAGGAAGGAAGATTGATAGCAGAAGCTCTTTATAAAAACAACACTTTAACTTATTTAGATATTAGTGATAATTATATTAGTTCTGAAGGAGGAAAAGCATTTGCAGAAGCTCTTCGTAAAAACAACCTATTTAGATATTAGTAATAATTCTATTGATTCTAATGGAGGAAAAGCTTTAGCAGAAACTCTTTGCATAAACGCTACTCTTACTACCTTGAATATTCAGAATAATGAGCTTAAAGTTAAAGGAGGAGAAGCAATCGCAAATGCTCTTTGCATAAATAATTCATTGACTTCTTTAAATATCGCTTGTAATAAGATTAGTTTTAAAGGAGGAGAAGCATTCGCAAAAGTTCTTTTTATAAATACTACTCTGAAATCCTTAGATATTATGGGAAATCAACTTGGTTTTAAAGGGACAAGTGCAATAGCAAAAGCTCTTTGCAAAAATGTTACTTTAACTTCATTAAATGTTAGTGGTAACAATATTGAATCAGAAGGGGGAAAGACATTAGCTGAAGCTATTTCCGTAAACACTACTCTAATATCTTTAGATCTTTCTTACAATAAACTTAATTTTGAAGTCGGAAAAGTTTTAGAAGAAGCACTCTATAATAATATTACATTGGACTACTTAAATCTTCATGGCAATCAAATTAAATTCGAAAACTGCAAGAACACAAGTAGCATAAGTGTATTAAAAAATTTTTTCTTGCAAAAGCTGCATTAGCATATTATTGTGCTTTGCGAAATGATGACCTCTGCTGATTATTATGTCATGTGAGAATGAAAATTCTATGAATTTTGCTGATTTCAAAGAATACAAATAAATTATTATTTTTCTTTTATTCTTTTGTAATAAAGCAATATGCAATTACATTTTTATTCACTTAACAAATAATTATTTAGACATTTAGTCAGTTGAATTAACTTTCCATAAGCGCAAAATTATTTGAATTTCATATATCAAAATACAGTAAGATCTCCCTAAATGCACCTTCGGTAAATGTCCTACTTCTCTAAAATACAATATGAGTTTCGGCCACATTGTAAAATTTTAGAATAAATATATTATTACAGTAAAGTGTCATATATAAACTCCGGGTCTATTGCATTCTACCAATTTTAAAACCTATATTTAGACCCGGGTCTTTTGTATGGGTGTGGGTATGATAATGGGTTTATTTTATTTCTTTAGTTTTTCTTAATATTTTCCTATTTATATACCCGGGTCTCTTAAATTTACCAAAATTTTATCCTATATAATAGACCAATTTATGGGGATCTAATATATAGGGGATCTTATCTATGGCACTTTATGGTATTTGGTATCGTCTATTGTGAAGCTTTAGAATAAAATAAAGAGTTGCCAAATTTGAAAGGTTTAAAGAATATTAAATTTCATATGTCAAAAATAGTTGCATAAAACTGTTAACATTAAGATTGTCTTAATGTAAGTTTATTTTTAAAGACAATTGTACAACGTGGACTACAGTACTCCGGGTATAATACAATCTACTGTATAAGCAAAATTTGTATAATGCCCGGGGTACAATACTAAGAAATTTTTCATATGAAAAGTTTTTTATGTAGGGCATATCCCTGGATATTTTACATTCCACCATAAAATTTTTTATTTTGTACGGGTACTGTGGTCCGCGCTATATGGTACTAATTGCATATGCAGTTTGATTGTCTAATAAGATTTGCCAATCATATTAAAACTTCTTGTAAGATCAGCTCCAGTCTTTAATAGTCATGTTTTGCTGATGGGTTATAACTAGAGATGTGCGAATGCATATTTTTTTGGCTCTGCATTGCATAATGCTGCATAATGCTGCATGCGACATTATGCAATCATGGTGTTCTACCAAAATCAAGAAGCAAGATTCATACCCAATCTTTCTTATCTCTAAACAAAGTTTACTATTTTCAAACTTCATATTAGTTAGCCTGCTTTATACAGGTAGGAATTCACTAACTAATTTTACATATCACTTAGTATTACATATGATATAAAATATAATATTTATTAATTTTTGTTGCATTTAATTATATAGTAATTTCAATGTGCTCTTTTAAATTTTAAAATGTTTACATTACATTATTCTGCATTATGTTTTGCATAATGTAATGCACATAATGCAGAGTGTCCATCTCTAGTTATAGCTGACAAACTAGATACACAAATACTAGAAGCACAAGAACTAAAAGAAGAATAGCAGGTGATAGCAGTAACAGTAAGTCCCATACAAAAAGAATTTATTTGACAATGCATAAAGAGCAAAGAAGCAATCAAGAAACTCAAACAAGCAATCAAGAAAATCACAAGCCACAAGGTTTTTGAAATATATACTAATGGATCTCTCATAAAGCTATAAGAAAGTTCAGAAAAAAGAGAAAGAAAAAACTAAAATAGAATTCAAGTGATTTATAACCAAGTAACTATTATTAACCAGAGTAAAGCTAGATGCAATACTAATAGTTCTGCTAGCTGTACCAATAGAATTTAATCTCCAAGTAAATATAAACAGCCAGGTAGCAATCTAGACAATTAAAAATACAAAAAAGGCAAAAAAAATGAGAAGCTGCCTAAAAATGAAAAATAAAAGTCTATTATAGCAAATAGAGCAAACAAAAAGAATTAAAAAGATTAGATTAAAGATTTACAAGATAAAAAGATTAGCAGAATTGATGAAATAAAAAAACAAGCAAACTAGCAAAGAGAGGACAAGCTTAAATAAGATCATAAAAGTCTAAACACTATGGGCCAAGTGTATATAAAAATACTATGATAAAAAAAATGATTATTGATAGCCAATCCAGAAGCTTGTGAACCAGATAATAGTTTTAGTACTAGATGCAGAATAGGCAAAACTAATAGAATAAAGAGTAGATAGAAAAGAAGGTATAGATAATATAAAAACATGAAAATAT
This sequence comes from Racocetra fulgida, assembly GCA_910592135.1. NCBI lineage: Eukaryota > Fungi > Glomeromycota > Glomeromycetes > Diversisporales > Gigasporaceae > Racocetra > Racocetra fulgida. Next base: position 2,959 of record CAJVPZ010003900.1, on the reverse strand, counting down.
ATAGAAGAGATAAACAGAATAAATATATAAATAGTAAAACTAACAAAAAATAGATATTCACAGTTAAATATCTTAATAAAGTACTGACTAAACTAAAGACAAGAAGACCTGATTTATACCAAACTAATAAATATGCTGCATGTCTATATCTAACAAATTGCAAAAAATATCAAGACATATAAAATATAATAGATAAGAAAGTTAAAGAAAAAACTATTAAAGTTCTTAAAAAAAATAATAATACAACAGACAAACCAGAAAAAATAAGATAAAAAGAAACCTTTTGGATATAGAGGGCTTAGAAAGAATCTTAACAAGATCCTATATAATAAGAGGCCTAGTTTAAGATAAGCAAAAAACATGAATTAAAAATATTCTACAAAAAAAGAAACCAAAAAAAGTAATTGGCACTGTATTAAGCAAGTTTGATGAGAAATTTCAACAAAATATCTGGAACTTCAGATGCAAAATATAAAATAAATAGGAAAAAAAGAGAAATCTCAAAAGTAGATAAGAAAAAAAGCAAATTAAAGAACATAGTATGAAGCAATCAGATAAAGAAAATAATAAATAAAACTAGACCCAAAAACCAAGAAAAAGAAAGACACAAAATTACTGCATTTAAAAAATTAAAAACTTAATAATATACAGCAAAAACTATTATAATCATCTCTAATAAGATGCAAAATAAAATCAGTACAACAATAAAGGTAGTGCTAACAAGATATATAGCCACTAGACTATAATCAAAGAGAAATAAGTTCTTAGAAGGCTAAGAACCCAGAGGGAGGCCAATGGCTACTAAGGCAGGATGCACCTGGGTGAAAGCTAGGTGAACTTCGTTTGGTTAGATTAGCAATAGCTATAAATAGAAATTCTTGCAATTTGTTGAATTGTTGCAATCACAAATAAACAGAAACAGAATTGTTGAGTTATAAAAAATATTTATTTTCATTAAATTCTTTAACTATATTATATGTATTATAGTTGACTACTTATATATTTGCTGTGTTTTTTATTTACTATATTACAATACAAATTGTCTATAAAAAAAATAGAAAATAATATTAATTTTTTGTAGAAAGCAAGCTGAATTTATTTATCACTTGTTAAAAAAAACAAAAGAATAGCAGATAAAGTAAAGAGTTTTATAAATAGTCAAGTTCAAGAAGCATATATTTAAGTTATTTTTTAATTTTTATATTTTAAATATTTGACAAATTTTTACTTTTTTTGTTAGGGCAGTGTTATTTATCATCTGATTATTTTTTATCAGAGTCTTACCCCCGTTTTAATATAACATTAACCAATCCACAATCAATACTCTATTACGAGAGTTAGTAAATAATAAGGAAAATTTTAAATCAGAAAAGCCGATTATATTCCAATAGAAATAATATAACATTAACCAATGCATATACAATACAATACTTTATATTACACTACAATAGCCGGTGAGTTATACGGAATAAGAAAATCTTTTGTACTGTAACTCTTAACATTACCGATATTAAAGTATATATTATTTTTTGTGATATTTAAGGTTTGAAAAGGAGTTCGGGACATGGACAAGTGGCAATCCAGATATTGACAGCTTTATTCAACAAATACAACTTAAAGCACGGTATGCTAAAGATGTAATCGAATGGATACCTTTTGATAAATTTACAAATATAAAGTATCTTGTCAAAGGAGGCTTTGGCACTGTTTTTAAGGAATATGGACTGACGGATATAATCGATGGAGCAGAAAACCGCAAAGAAGTGTTTGCTTAAAAAGTCTAAATGGTTCTAAAGAAGATATACAAGGGGAATTTTTGTATGAGGTAAGAATTATAATTATATCTCAAATATTTAATTAATATAGATTTGTTATAATCATGAGGACAATTCAGCAATTCCAATTTATGGAGTAACTAGGAACCTAGATGATGTAATTATATGATAGTTATGCAATACGAATAGTAAGAAATCCTTCGAAATTTATTGGATAGTAAATTTAATGATATAAGTTGGCATCATAAAAAAAAAACTTATATTACATAGCTCAAGGACTTTCTGCAGTCCATGATGCCAATTTAGTGCACATTCCGGAAATATAGTTAACGAAAATATGTACAGCTCCTATATTACTGATTTTGGATTATGTAAACCAGTGCCTCAAAATTCAAGTTCTAATGAAATTTTTGGTGTACCTCCTTATATTTTTCCAGAGGTGCTGTATGGAGAAAAGTATACTAAGAAATCGGAGTATTTATTCGTTTTGAATGATCATATCAGAACTTTTTACTGGATATCCTCCATATCATGATATTCTACATGATTTTAGCCTAGCAACGCAAATTTGCTTAAGTTGTAGACCTGAAATCAAGTGCAAAGTTCCACAATTACTTTTGGATTTGATGAATAAATGCTTAGATGCTGAACCTCAAAGTCGACTAACTGCTGAAGCGTTAGTAGATAAGCTGAATCAATTATATAAAGATTTGAAAAATAAAGAAACAGAATTATATAAATAAGTTGAAGAAATTAAAACTCTGGCAAAAATTCTCCAATACACGATCAAGCAAATCAAGAAAAATCGATTCGATTTAATTATCAAACACAAACTATTTATACAAGTCGATCTTTGAATTTTTTCAAAAAACTTCTTAAACCAGTAAATGCAGGTGGGCATATTATCTCTCAAAACATTGGCCTTAAATTTATATTTTAATATGCAACGATTCCATGCAAAGAATAGTCCAAGAATTAAATTGTTTAATATTGAATATCTTTTTTATTATGAGTTATAAGAAGTTAGACCAACTAATTCTTAAACTTATTTTTCTAGAAATAAGTCGCCCTATTAGGCTACCCGATATATAAATAGCTTTGGCAAAGGCTGAGATATCTCATAGCATTTAAAAATCAAATGAATACAGTAAATCAAAATAAAAGATCAGCCGAAAGATGATTTA
>CAJVPZ010003899.1:0-10510 GCA_910592135.1 Racocetra fulgida | reverse complement strand
TAGTGGTTACTATTACCCAATAAAATTATCAATAAAGATATGAGCAAGGCCTCACCTTAATACCAAAAAAAAAAAAAAGATAAGTATAATATAATAAGATTTAATTACAAAAAACTTAATTTATATAACTTTTAAGACCAAGCAATCCTTTATAAATAATATTTGAACTTATATATTTAACAAGTTATAAAAACTTCACAACAAATATACAACTAAAAATAGCTTAAACATTTTGATTTTTATTAAATTACTCCTTTATAATATATAGAATATGCTTCAGAATTAGTTTTATTATTAGGTTTATTATTATTATTATTATTATTGTTATATTATTATTTTATATTTTTATTATATTATTTTATATTATTATTCTATTATTTTATATTATTATTCTATCATTTTATATTTTATATTGTTACTTTATTATTTTATATTGTTATTCTATTATTTTATATTGTTATTATATTATTACTCTATTATTTTATATTGTTATTTTATTATTTTATATTAGTATATTAAGTAGAAAAATAAGAAACTACTTAAAATAGGCAACTAAAAGTTGCATATGTAGCTAGTTGTACTCTCTAAATATGTGTATAGTATGGTATATACTATATTGTAAAAGTTAGCAACCAAAAGATCACCTTAAAACCAAAAAAATATATATATATTAAGTAGGAAAAGATTAACAAATTAATTAACAGATTAACAAATTAATTAACAGATTAACAAATTAGTTAATTGATTAACAAATTAATAAATTAGTAGGATTAACAAGATTAGCAAAAAAACAGTTATATTTTTTATCTTTTCTACCTTTTCTACCTTTTTTACCTTTTCTACTATTTCTTATTATTTCTAAAAGATATATAATCTCTGGCTTTTTCTCTTCTTGCCAGATAGTTCGAATTAGACTCAGATATCTCTTTAGTTATAGAATTCCTTCTTATAATTAAAGTTTTACAGTCAGATCTCTCTAAATGCAACCTTTCTAAATGTATATATATGAAAAACCTCCCTAAATGCATGTCTTTTTTTGAACCTAACTAATATAATACTTATAGATTTTTACTTCCCTAAATGTATAATCTCTTTAAATGTATATTTTCTTAATTTTTTACTATTGTTCCGATGCTATGCATTTAGAGAAGTCTGACTGTATAAACAGTAAATAAAATATATCTTTCTTTAACTATATACTTTTTTCAAACTGTTCTAGTAAAGTTATATTCCACTTCCATACTGCTACATATCATAAAAGATCTCTGTAGCCATGTGCTTTGTTACTTGTGCTATATTAAGAAGGCTACAGTTCACTTATAACAATTTGGTACCTCCTAGTGAAAATAAAATTAAAAAGCTCTGTTAATTTTAGTTTTTTTTAATAGCTTGATGAATATTGCTTCTATTTTAAAATTTTCACCTTTTTTATATTTGTAAAAACATCCTCTATCTTTTGTTCTCTAAAATTTTGTCTTTATGAATATTATTACACAAACTTTAACTGTTAATATCTTGTTATTCTCTTAACCATTTTAGACGTTCTCACCTTTTTTAGATTTGTAAAGACTCTTTTTACATTTTCTTTTTAAATAGCAAACTCTGTTAGCAGAGTACCACATCGTGAAATTTTGATTTTTCTATTTATTACAAATTTTTATACTGTAAAGAAAAACTCTGCTAGACCAACTTTAAATTTTAATTGAGGAAGAAACTCTGCTAGACTAAACCTTCAAGAAGATATTTATTTACAATTTATTATTACTAAGAAGTAATAGCTTTCTTTTGGAAGGCCTAACAAATTGAAAGAGATTTGCTTAGAAGGACACACTTGACACCTCTGCTTTCATAGCAACTAAAAGCTAGCAGCTTACTGTGATCTCTAAGTAAGAACCTTAGAATAGGTATTCTATAAGCCAAAGTATAGACGTAAAGACCCATAGCTAGCAGCTTACTACAAACTTTAATTAAGAGTATTAAGTACAAATTATCCACAAGCCAAAGTGTAGGCATAAGTAATTCCATTCAAAATATTATTTTAAACCAACTTTTAAAACCAGAACACTTTTAATTAAACACTACAACCAAAAGTTTGTTTATAGTATTATATACATCGAGCATACAAATTATATCTTGAGAGAATACAAAAACACGAATAAGAATATAAGAAAAACTCTCTTTTTAATAATACTCTCCAAGTACTTGCATCTGACAATTCATGTAGATATTGTTTTTTTGCCTATAATTATCATAATTCTTTTTGTAAATTTTGGAGATGGTATTAACAAGAATTTACTGCAATCTCTTATACCCAAATAACACTTATAGCTTATCTTGATTTAACTACAAACACTGACTACTCTGTAGCTTAACTTTCTGTTAGAAATATTATTTTTAGTTATAGATATAGGTTCCCTTTTTACAGTCTTCATAGAATAGCAAATATACTTCTTACTAATTATACTAGATATCAACTTGCCTCTTATTTGCCTTTGGATATTGCTTTTAATATTTTTGATCCTTATATTGAAGGCCCAGATTATATACCTAGTTTACATTAAATTATTAACACTGACCAAATAGTAGAAAACTCTAATTCACTTATATCTTTTACATCCCAAAGTGAAGCTAATTATACTGACTTAAGTGCTTTACCTGAATGAAGCTCTAGGATACTACCAAGAGATCTTGATAATTTTTTTGACTTAACTTAATCAACATTTTTTTTATCTGCTTACAATGAAAATACTACTTCAATTTAATTTTTACTTCAAGTTAATATTCTAATTTTCTTTTTACTAATATTTCTTTATATACTGCTTTTACTCCTTCTCCTATTACTAACCCTTCTCAAGATCAAAATACTAACTGGTTTACTTAAATATTTAATAATATTTTATTTAGTACTATTAATCTACTAACTGCTAATCTTAATCTTTTATCTACTACTCCTAATACATTAACTACTAATACTTATATTCTATCTACTACTAATTTTTCTACTACAAATACTAATATTTTTTCTGCTATTACTACTAATCTATTAATTACTAATACTCATATTTTACCAATTGCTAATACTTATATTTTACCTACTACTAACCAACTAACTAATACTTTACCTACTATCACTAATCTACTAATTACTAATACTTCTATTTTTTCTACAACTACTAACCTTCTATCTACTAATATTCTTTTTGCATCTGAAGCTTATCCAAAAACTGATTTAAATACTAACACAACCTCTTTGAATACTCCTTTTCAAAATCAATATCAACTTTTTACTGCACCTCTTTAGAAAAGCCTAATAATAATTAAAATCTTGATAATAATAATACTAAACCATTAGAACTAGAAGTAGATAAACATATATTTTAAACTGAATCCACTTCTACTATAACTAGTGATGAAAAATTAGGTAACAATATAGCCAATGTTATTAACCAAGCTCTTACTCAAGCTTACAAGCTATGGCTGCTATAGTTACTGCTTTGGGACAAGGTGATAAAAAATCTCTTATTAAAATTGATTTTTATTGAGGTGATGAAATCCAAAACCTTATAATCTAGATAGAAGAATTTGATCATACTGCCAAAGCTAATTACTGGAGTACTGTTTGACAATTAGAATTAGCTGCTGCATATATAAAGGACAATATTTAAGAATGGTTTACTAGCCTTGTTAATACTTCTAACTGTTATTATGATGCTTGATATAGAACTAATATCAATATGATTAATATTGTAAGTTTTACTCACTTGTTTAAAGAAAAATTCAATACTTCTAAACAAAAAGCTACCTGACAAAAACAGCTTTTTGAAATTAAACAAGGAACAGACATAGTTAATATCTATGTTAGCTAATTTAAGCAATTATACTATTGAGTGAAAGATCTTGCTAACTATCTTCCAGGAGATCTATTAGTTCAATTCTTTATTTAAAGACTAAGACCAGAATATGCTATTAATGTACAAGCTGCAAAACCTGCTAACTTGTATGCTGCTATAAGAAAAGCACATAGATGGGAAACAGAACAAGTTATGGTTGCTAAAAATAATATTAATGGTAATAGCAACACCCAAGTAATGGAATGACTTGCTGATAAACTTGCAAATCTAAACATCAACTTTGTAATACAACATCCTACTACTCTAGTTTATTATTCTGAAACTAACAATAATAATAACAATTCTTTCTATCAAAACAATAATAACAACTCCTCTTGCTAAAATAATGATAATAACTTTTGAAAACTATTTGCTATTATTATAATAACAGAAGACATTTTATTTGAGATTGTAGAACAAGAAGAGAAGATAACAGAAGAAACTACCAAGATTACCAATTCTTTAACTGAAATAATAGATATTCTTCTTGAAGTAATTGATCTTATGATAGATTTCAATCTCATATTCAAAATAGATTCAGAAACCAGAACTATAACAGAAGAAATAAATTCAGAAGTAAAAGTCAATCTCATGATAGATATTGCTTTAACAATCATTCTTCTTACAACTGAAATAATAAGTCTAGAAGTCGATCTTCTACCCCCTATCCTAGAGATATATATACTGCTGATACTATTAATAACTATATTTATAAATAATTTAAAACCTTTTTAGTTAATAATGAATCAATTAGAACAGCTTTAGCTAGTTATCTTATAGAAGAATTTAGTACTTCTAATCAGATACAGACACCAACTTATACTACTTCTGTTAAATATAATATTAAATTTAAAAATAAATCTTATTATGCTATTATTGATAGTAGAGCTGCAATTAGTATGATTTTTTATCAAGTTGTCAAGAAACTTGGTTTAAAAATTGAAGCCCTCTCTATCAGTTTAATTGTATTAGCTACTAGACCTTCTGTTAAAATTGAAGGCATTACTATCTCTCTTGATGTCAAAGTGATGTCTGCTACTTCTTATTCTTTGCTCTTAGGAAATAACTAGTTACAAAAAGTTGAAGCCAGTTATAATTGAAAAAATAATACTTATACTATTAGATAGAATAAAAAGAAGATTCATATTCCAACTACCTATAAACAGTACCAACCTCTATCTGCTCAACCTACTATAATCAATAAAAGAGAGTTAGCTCAATTTGAACAGAAATACTTTATCTAAAGAAGCTTATACTGTTACTTCTACAACTTCAACTAATGAAAACCCTTGAACTATTCAAACCTCTAGATCCAGATATAAAATCTCTCAAGCATTAACTAGTAGAACTTGCAAAGAATGTAATTCTATTAATTATCTTTTTGCTAACTACTCTTATAACTAATATCACTGATGTTATCAATATGGATATATCTTTGCCTATTGTTCTTACCAAGCCCTAAAAAAAGATATTTGCAAAACTTGTTCTCAACCTGGACATTTTTATAAAAACTGCCATTAAAATAGATGTTACCAATGTAATCAATATGATTATATCAGAATTAACTGCCTTCTTGTTACTTACAAGTTGGATAATTAAAGATACAGATATAGATGTTTCTCTGATAAAGTAAATAAATAATGACAAATGTATTATTTTCGAAAAAGGATCCATCATTGTTGTTAATGTAAAGTATCTTAACAATCTGAAGAACTTGGATTGCTTAACCAAAATCTTGTTTGTAAAGCATGTTGAACTGACTTTCACCATGAATTAGACTAAGATGGTTCTTAAAATATTGAATACTTTACTAATGGTGATAGCTGAGTAATATTAACTAAATGTAAAGTTTGTAATGAAGAGTTTATTAAATCCAAAATATACAAACTAGACACAGTTGAAGAGGATACCTGGTTTTGTGACTTGGAGTACTTGTATACTTACAAGGCTGCTAAAGATATTAAATGAAATTCTTGTTATAATTTGTAGACTTGAGTTAAATACTATACTGAGTCTACTAGGAATATTAGACATGTTTATAATCTTAACCAAAGCCAAATTTATCACCTAGCCTAGATTCAACTTGATAAAAGCAATAAACAAATTGCTAACGCTCTTGAACCCTTAGCAACTAACCAATCTAATCAGAACTACATTGATGATAAAATCAACCTCATCATAAGAGCTTCTTATATTCAACTAAGCTCTATTGAAGAAGATGAATTGCAAAGAATTTTAGCTGAATTTTTTGATATAAGCCATCCTGATTTTAACTAATATAAAGCAATACAGAACCTTCAAAGAAATTTTCAAAGAATAATAGGACTTTATAAAAATTGTTTAATGATTAAAGCTAAAACCAAACTTATACAATATAATCAATATTGTCAAAAATGTTATGATAAACTTCATTTTCCTCTTTCTGTATTAGTATCAGAACCAAAAGAACTAACTCCAAAACCAACTCCATCTATTTTTAATGATGATTTACAAGAAATAATTCACTTGTTGTGACAACAAGTTGAACAACAAAAACAAATAATTGATATTTTTTAAGAAAAGATTTAGACTATTAAACAACAAGTTCAAGCTATTGCTATTCTTCAGGATAGAGTTAATCACTTTGAAGCTTTCCATACTAGATTGCAAGGATTTTCTTTCTTTGAGAATTTACCTTTAAATTTTTAAACAATTCTAAGCAAGATGAAAAACTACTTGGTAATCCAAACAAATTGTTAACAAAAACAAATACCCTTAACAAAGCTATACAAAGAAATTTGTTAAAACAAGAAGTATATACAGTAACTTAAAAAATAACTTCAAAGATAGGACCTCTAATTCCAAGTCAAAGAGCCCAATTTTGATAATTGCTTTTTGAATTTGCAGACCTTTTTGCAAAAGATATTACTCAACTAGGAAGAACTAATCTAGTAACTCATCAAATATTTACTGAAGATGTACCTCCTATTAGCTCTTGACTCTATATGATACTCTTAACAAAACAGAAGTTTATCAATAAAGAAGTGCAACGGATGTTGAACAATAAATTAATACAAGAATCCTCAAGCCCTTGGGCCTCTCCTATTATACTTGTAGTCAAGAAAAATAGCAAAAAAAGATTTTGTGTAAACTATAGAAAATTAAATGCTGTCACTAAAAAGGTTCAATATCTATTGTCACGAATAAATGAAATATTAGACTTCTTTGCTAGAGCTACTTACTTTTTCATTTTAGATTTTATAAGTAGATACTAACAAGTTATAATATACCCTGCAAATAGAGAAAAGACTGTATTCATTACAAGATATGGCATCTATGAGTTTAATATGATACCATTTGGATTATGTAATGTTTCTGCAACTTTCTAACGACTTATGAATCAGGTTTACAAAGATATAGCTTACAAATATATTGTAGTTTATCTTGATGATACTAATATATTTTCTCAAACTTTTGATGATTATATTAATTGGTGATTCGCCAGTCACCTGGTGTATAATCATAGTGTAATGTAATGTAGATCACTATGTAAATTACATATACTTGAATATAGTGTTTACCCAAGAAAAACTTTTTTTTGTACTAAGTTAATCATTCTTTTGTATTAAGTAAAAAATTGTAGAGCTCATTAAGACACATCTAATGATAATAAAATCATCAAAAACAGTCTAGTAGTTGTCAAGATATCGTTAAAATACAATTGGCTAACTATATAAAATTTTTATGTAAACAATAATTTGTTTATATAGAATTTTACATAGTCAGCCAATTGTATTTTAGTGATATCTCGACAACTACTAGACTGTTTTTAATGATATTACTATCATTAGATGCACCTTGACGAGCTTTACAATTTTTACTTAATATAGAAGAACAATTAACTTAGTATAAAAAAGTTTTCTTTAGGCAAATGCTACATTTAAGATATATGTAATTTACATAGTGATCTGCATCATGTTATACTATGATCATGTATCAGGTGACTGGCAAATCACCAATTAAACATCTACGAGAAGTATTTACTAGAATTAGGAAAGCTAGATTAAGCTTAATATCAAAAAGTATAACTTTTTTATGAAATATTTACCCTTTCTTAGATATATTATAAAAAAAAAAGGAATCTCCCCAGACCTAAACAAAATAGCTACTATACAAAATATTCTACCTCCAACAAGTGTCAATCAACTTAGATCTTTCTTAGGACTTGCTGGATATTACTATCGATTCATTAAATACTTTTTCTTTATTGTTTAACCTTTTAATCAGTTATTATATAAGAATACCCCTTATAAATAAACTTCTAACTGTTAAAAGGCATTTGATAAACTTAAACAAAGATTAGTTACAGTACCTATACTAATTTATTCTAACTACAAGAAAGAGTTTATACTTGCTACTGATGCTTTCTACACCAAATTTGGGGCTACCTTAAGTCAAATCTCAGATAATCAAAAAGAACACCTTATTGCATATATTTGTAAAAGTTTGAAGAAAGAAAAAATAAACTATAGAGCCACAGAATTAGAATATGCTGTCATAGTGTGAGCTATTGAATACTTCTATAAGTATTTTAGAACTGATTATTTTACTCTTATTACTGACCACTGCTCTTAAATGATTAAAATCCTCCTAGTCTAAAAAATAATTAGGCTGATAGATAATGAAGCTACAGCCCTCAAATTTACTATTATAAATAAACCTGGACAGATTCATTCAAATATTGATATACTATCTTGATTTGAGAACCAAACTCATCCTATACCTATTACTATTACATAAATTTAAATCATTATCAAAATTTAGTGAACTATTTAGAATCAGATAAAATTTCTCTTGACTTAACAGATTATGAAAAATAGACACTAATTAGACAATCAAAGTATTACTAACTTAATAATAAATTGTTATATAAAAAAAAATTAAAAAGATCTAGACAAACCTATTTGAGTAATCCAATAGACTGAAGTAGAAACTGTTCTCTACATGATGTATAGTCATCTAACTGCTAGATATTTGGAAACTGATGCTATGTATTATAAAATATCTGAAGATATTATTAAGATCAAATATATGAAGATATCCAAAACTATGTTTATATGAAACCTGCCAGAAAAGCCAAAAAGGAAGGCATAAAGAACCCCTTTATCCTATTTAAGTGGACAAGTTTTTAAGTGTGTTGGTATAGATCTTGTAGGACTTCTTCTGATAACTACTCAAAATAATCAATATATTATTATTGCTATTGATTACCTTACTCATTGGCTTGAAGCAAAAGCTGTACCAGTGCTGGAGCAAAAACCTTAGTACAATTTGTATTTGAAAAAATTGTGTATAAGCATAGTGTATCTAAGATGATACTCTCTAATAATGGAAGAAAATTTATTAGTATAACTGTTAAGATTTTGTGTGAAAAATTCTTAATAAAATACATATTTTCTTCTCTATATCATCTACAAACCAATGATATGGTTAAATAATTAAACTGGACACTTTGCAACTCTTTTGCAAAAGTAAAAGAAACAGATAAAAATTAGAATATACATATATCTGCTGTCTTATTTACATATAGGACTAAATGATATACAACAACTGGATATACTCTCTTCCAATTAGTATATAGATGACAAGCCATACTATTTATTGAAGCTACTCTACTGATAGAGTCACCAAAATCAGACCAAGAAATATCCTTAGAATATAGTATTTTATCTCAAGCATTCAAATTAATAAAAGAGTTACTCTATCAATATAGTGAAGCCTGAAAAAATACAGAACGATCTTAAAAGAAACAGAAAATATGATTCGATTCAAAGATTCAAATAGAAGAATTTGAAATAGGAGATAAAGTATGAATATAGTGGAAAGATATTAAAGCCTCTTGATTTACTAAATTTGAAGAAAAACAACTTAGACCCTTTATTATATAAGTTAAACAAAACAATAGAGCTTATAAGCTTTTGATATTAAAATAAAAAATACTATTAAATTATTATAATAGTGATTGTTTAGCTCAATATTACAAGAAACAGGACTGACAACCCACTGTTATCATTAACAATTAAACTTCTAACCCAAACTCTGACCTTAACTTATAATATTAATTATTATTAATAATAAATTTTATTAATTTATTTATTTATTAATTTATTTATTTATTATTACAAATTTTATTATTACAATTTTATTACAATTAGATTTAAAAGTTTTATTAAAATTTTTTTTATTTACAAAATATTACAAAAAAAATTTTTATTACTATTACTATTCTTCTATATTATCTATCTTAATTCTTGCACTTTATTCTCCAAGTTTGCTACTTAAGCATATAGCCTATCTTTCTTCTTAGTAATATTCTGAAGTCAAGTTTCTTATATAAATCCTTTTCTTGCTGCTTCTAGAACAGAAGGATTTCTTTCAGCTGCTTCTGTTCCAAACTTATAATTTAATTATGGAGTATTGACAAATGATTCAGAACTAAACTACCCTTATTGTAGCGAGGCATCTGTAAAGCAAAACTTAATTATAAATAACTTATTTCTAAACATATTATTATAGAATGAGTTGTAGTATTAGTTTTATTATTAAGTTTATTATTAGTTATTATTAGTATATTATTAGTT
>CAJVPZ010003898.1:0-10511 GCA_910592135.1 Racocetra fulgida | reverse complement strand
CAGTAAAGACCTAATTAACCCAATTTCTTTATTTCTTAGGTTATTAAGGGCAGCTGCAAAACTATCTTCCCAAGCATAATATTTAATAACTCTTATTCCTAACAAAATCTCTTGAGTTAATTTTACACGTTCATCAGTAACACCAGCAGCTTTAGCTCTAATACGTGACAATAACGGCATAACATTTCCTTGTATAAAACACACCATCACTAATAAAGCAAAACCAGCTAATGCAGATAGACCAATATTATATATTAACAAACCCAATGCCATACAAATTTGAAAAGGTGTAGACCAAAGATAGTGAAAATAACCGCATAAAAAGTCTATATGCGTAGTATCAGTGGACATTAAATTAGTGATCTTTCCATTAGTAAATAAACACCTAGCTTTTCCACTTAAGGTTAAAGCTTTTCGATAGATAACAGTTATGAGAATTGTACGAGAGAGAAACCCTGTTTCTATTCCACAATAAAAATAAAAATTGATTGTAATTACTTCACCCATTTGCACAAAGAAAAAGATAACAATTAATACGTAGCCAACATATGTAGGTGGCTGCACACCATTATTAAAGTTGGCAAAGTATGCTTCAGAAATAAAATTTAATATTAGCTACAGTATCGAGAATATAAAGAGAGATTAATTTTATCAAGATGCGTCATAACTAATCACGTGAATATACAGGTGTAAAACATACACTTAAAATAAAAGGCGAAGTAATTGTTAATATGTCATTAATAAATATACAAACGCCTGCCAAGCAAAATTTGGCCCACAAAACCCTATACAGAGCTTTTAATAAAGATGGTTTTTTTCCCATCGCAATTTTTTGAGTTTCTTTTTGCCATTCGACTTCAAAGTTATCTGTCAAAATTTTAGCAGTTCTTGTGTCATTCAAAACGTATAGATCATCTTTTTCTAAAGGACGTTTATAACCTAAGTTCATTAAATCGTTAGCCCACCAAAAAATAAGTCTAGAACATAAATTAGCTTTTGCTTCAGGAATTTCAATATTCGGAGAAGATTTCTCAAATATCATTATCGTAATTCGATTAAAAAAGATGAAAGTTTTATTTTTAACCAGTAACCCGTTTTAAGAGTAAAAGGATAAAAGTAAATTATTTTTAAAATAGACCTAATGCGTCAATGTAACGCAAAATAAACCGAAAAAATTTGTCTACGGCTTCAATATCTAACGAATATTAGCAAATCAATCAACTTTAAATGAAAGAAGTTTAATACTGTATCTCATTAAGGGGTAAAAAAAAATTGCGTAGTATAGTGTCACAGGAGGAAAGTGACGTTTTCGAAAACTATAACGAACCGTGCCTCATAAACAAATCTGAGGGCTTGGATGACGCATGCGGCTTTTCGTTTTGCATTACCAGTTGTTTCAGAGTATCTATTAGTCGGTCAACTTTTTTATTTGTATTTTTTTCTATCTATTTTTTATTTTATTTTTTTTAAATCATTATGTTTATTAACGCAGGAGTTAAGCTTTACAATAATTTACCAAGTAAATTATCATTTTCCACAAAATCTCTGCTGCAAGTGAGACTGTTATAACGGGAATATGATCTGGCCGCAGTCACCCGAAAATGTGATCCAAGCTATATGACTCAGGATCATAAATGTGCATTGATCGACAAAAGCGAAGGCATTTAATAATGCTAATTCGGATTTGGCACAAGGCGATGCTCTATTGAGACCAATAATAAGACGCCTTTGTGTTTAAAACTTTGGGAACTAAAGTTATAGTCATGTAAATTAGTATGAATATGAGACATTATCTTTAGTCATAGAATTCTTCCCTCTGATACTCTAAATAGTCATATTGCTTGTAGGGTATAATCATAGTAGCAAAGCCCCAATGTAATCTGTAATCTATATAAACCCCATTAATTTCATGTAACTAAAAGGTAGTAATAAGTAGATAGATAAGAATCATATTAAACACAAGACCATCTAACTCGGGGATCCTTGTTACGGTAGAATCCTTGGTTCTCGGACCAAATCCTCCATACCCACTGTGACGAAAAATAACGTAACATTTGTAAATAAACTTTTGTGTAACTTTATAGTTTAGTATTCTTTAATTAGACTTTTACATTATTATATTAAGCTATACTACGTTTGCGTAAATAGTATATAGTTAATTTGAGTCTAATAACATGTATATAAAACGAGATATTCTTCGTAAATAGGGATAGAGTTTGGGAAAGATTCATCTTTTACTCAACGGGAATAGAGTAATAGGAAGTGGTATTTTAGAGGATTCTTTGTGTACTTGTTGTGAAGATACTTACTTGTATCGCTTATATTTCTAGTACATTTTAGTGTCTTGTGCGTATTAATAAATTATTAGTTTCCTAATTTTAATGCTTATGACCTGAGTTAAATTGGCAGCGCAGTTATAAAGTCTCTCTTGTGTAATATTTTTTGGTGCCAATTGTGTGGAGTGAACGAAGGGGAGCAGAAAACGAAGGTTGTTTTGTGTTAAGAAAAATTTAAATAAGTGAACAAAAACTGAATTTGGACTCTTAAAATTTTCTTAATTGTTTAACAGCCTAACCACATTAGCTAATACTATGAAAAAAAGTTTTGGACTAATCTCTACTGTTGATTTCTGATAGCGTCTGTTATTTTTATTCGATTATTGTGCTATGGTTGTTGCGTTAGAGCAAATTCTGCATAATCTTACAATTTGGAAAAATTAATCTTTAAATTTTTAATGCGTATCGATGAATTAGAAATAAACAAACAATTTTCAAGACTTTGGCTTTCGTCAAATAGAGAAAGTTTGAAATGCAATACTAAGTGGATAAAATAAATCATTATTAAAGATTAAAATTATGAAAAATTAAAATAAATAGTTAATACTGTACATATCATTGAAATAATCACTTTTTGTTCCAACATAGCTATCTTTTTCCCGATGCTATAATTATAAATAAAATTAATAATAATACTATCGCTATAAATCCCATTTTAAAAAATTACATACCAGTTTCTATGACCACCTGAGAATGGTGCCCATGCTACTAAATCAGGATTCATTAACCTTTCTGGATTAAATTCATTGGCATTACTAAATGAATCGGGATTTCTGTGGACTTGTCATAAATTTAATTTTACATTAACCCCTTTTGGTAAAATAAATTTTTTTCTAAATTCTAGTGGTTTGGAGAGATCTCGCATTCCTATTTTTGGTACTGCTGGATAGAGACAAAGTAATTCACTTATCATAGCCGTTATATATTTTAGATCCTTTGAAATTAAACTATAACTTAATAACTTTAATATGCATGTCGTAAAATAACAAAATACTTCAAACTTATTAAAATTTAATAAACTTTAAGAATTCCAAAGTACATCATATGCTTCATCTCTTGCTTTTTTCTGAATTGCCTATCAGGAAAATAGTTTGTTAGCTTTCAATATTAGTAAATTATTGTAAAACATATGCTGATGGTGAAATAGATCATATTTATCTTTCAGCAACAGCAGCGTCACTTATCAAAATAAAGAGAAAAATACAATTACAGGATATTTTGCTAAAAGGTATAAAATAATGCTTAAAGCAGTTGAAGTAGCTAATAGGAAAATAAATAATAAATAAATCTTAATTTAGCAAAATAATAATAATAATAATAAATAACATTTAACTAGAACGTCCAGCAACAATAAAAATTGAAAGATCATCTTTTAAGTCCTGAGATGAAAGTCTAGATCTTTTTTCCTCTGCAGCTTTTATAATCTGCGAAATCATATAAGTACTTTCTTTTTTGGTTCGCACATTGTTTAATAGCTTCAAATAAAAAATCATCAAAATTTTTTAAAGCTATTTCATAAATGACATCGTCAATCTTCAGTAACTTTCTAAAAAATGGAAACACCGAGTAAAACAAATTCATCCCAGGATTTAGAATCGTATGCAAAGTTTTAAAAAGTCAGACGTTTCTTCCAAATTCTCAAGTGTCTTTAAGAAAATTAATATAGTTTTAAGTCAATAAGACGATATAATGTATATATTATCTATTAAAACCCAGGAATATCTTTAAATCATGATTAAAAATCATTTGTCCTAATATTTTAAGAGTAAGGCGTTGCATTGGCGAGAATATATCTAATGGAGTATCAACCCATTTATTTAATAACTCTATAAATTCATTTGTATATTTTTCAACCAGTTATGGACTAAATGCATGATTAAATGCTCGAATTGCAATCTTTCGACGATTCTTCCAATGCTATAGAAGAAGACAATTGTATTAAAAAAAGTCTACATATAAACTACATAGACATGTCATTCTGTAATTAGTTACTAATGTATTAACTAAAAAATATGCTTTGACTTACTTCACCATTAGAAATGCCGAAACAGTTTCCATAGAATTTTTTTCTTGGGCGAAAGTCGAGTAATTCTAGTTTCAGAAGTATGTTATCTAAAGAAATTTGATTAATAATTAGACCGTAAGTTGATATTATTGATTGATGATACATTTAAAAGCAGCACTATTATCGTAATAAATTTGGGACAAATTTATAATAGAGTGGCATTTGAAATCGGCCTAAAGTAAAGTCTTGTTGTGCTAAGTATGTTTTTCTTCAACTTCTAATGATAATTGTGGAGTTAAGTTTTAGAATTCTAACATAGTAAGTTTAGTACAATTGACCTGGTAACTCTTGAGATATCCTTATTAAGCTAAATTGGCTCAGCTGATACAAAGTCTCTCCCCTTGTCGTAACATTTATGGTGTCGATTGTGTGGAAGAACTGAAAGAGAAATAGGAAATAAAATTCGGTTTAGTGTAGAAAATTTCAACAATAATAATAAGTTGGACAAAAACCAGTAAAGGAAAATTTTTTTCGTAGTGTGTTAAATTATAAATGATTGTGGAACAAATTCCGGATCTGTCTTGTGTTGAGTCGAAGTTATAAAGACAATAAAGAATAAAGAATATATCAGTAACGAATGATAAAGAAAATAGTTTAACGAACAAACGAATGAAGTCATGTGGAGTAGTGTGTTAGTGGATTGAACTCAAACCGGATCGGCTTGTGTTAAAAAAATAAATAAAGAACATACCTCGAATACGCGTTGTGTTGAGTTAGAATTTAAAAGTACGATAAAGAATAACGACGACGAAAAGAGAATAATCCAACGAACGAATTAACGAACGAACTAACGAGTGGATTGACTGCGGAATTAGGTGTTAGTGAACATCGATAACGAATACTAAACGGCAGTGTGAAGCAAACGTTACGATATTGGTGGAGCAAACGTTAGAGTATTGTGTAAGGTGAACTTTACAATTTTGCGTGGAGTGATAGTTGACAATCGTTGAGAGGATAAACATTACAGTACGGTGTGAACTAGTGTAAAAATAAGTGTGTGTGAACGTACATATAATAAGTTCGTGGACAAACACTACAATAAGTGGGTAGACAAAACGATACGTTGCAAAATGTGGAACTATGCCTGGTCGTAACAATACTAGTTAAAATTTTACAAATCTTGCTCAAAGTCGGCTGAGAATTACTGCAGAATCGATTGACATCCCTAGTTCAGTCGGTCACGGTCGGTCATCGATGACCAACCTGTAAAAAAATTAGCTACCCCAGTGAGACCGTGAAAGATCGTAGCAGATGCACCAATCAGATCTTTTCTAACAATCGCTTCTCTATGAAACCACCTATTGCGCACTAACAAAAAAAATTCTCCGTAAAATTTTAGCATAAGATAAGCCATAATTTCAGTCACAACCCCAACCCTAACGTAGGTTTTTATTACTTTAAAAATTCGATTGTTTAATTAGTGCAGATCATCTCACGGTCTTAAAAAATTATCGGGCTGATCCGTGTTGATCTTTCTTATCGGACTGATCCGTGTCGATCTGTTTATAGGATCCGTGTCGATCTGTTTATAGTATCTAAGAAAAGTCGCCAATAAAAAAATTTTGATTTTCTAATTTGATTTATCATAACAACGTATTCAAACGTACGTGTTTTAGCAACAATGTCCCTAAACATGAGGCCAAAAAAACAAAAAGACCGGAGCAAGTGGAGAAACCAGAAAAACAAGATGCCCCAGAAAATCCAGAAAGAGAAGAACCAGAAGCCCCAGAAGAACCAGAAAGAGAAAAACAAGATGCCCCAGAAGAACCAGAAAGAGAAGAACCAGGGGTATTGTGTTTTTCAAGAACATAAATACTACACAATACTAGGTGTTAGTAAATAAAGTTTAAGCATTCTTAGTTAGGAGATTTTAAGTCTAGCGCAAGCACTTTCAATTGCATAGAGTTTCTTGGTTAACCTTGCAAAGAACGAACCTGTTTAAATAAAAATTTTTGTGCTGGGGGTTCTTGGTAACCTTGCAAAGAAACATTATTGCTTTTTGGCTCAACTTTTCAAAAGAACTTATAGGGTTTAAATACTCTTTAACAAAATTTTTTTAAACATTAATTTTTATTAAAATAAAAATTTCTGTGTTGGGAGTTCTTGGTTAGCTGCACAAAAAAGCATTATTTGTTTCTTGGTTCAACCTTGCAAAGAGCTCATAGGGTGTAAGGACTCTTTAACCAACGCTATTACAACGCTAATTTTTATTTGGAAGTTCTTGGTTAACCTTGCAAAGAAACTTTAATATTTAGCAGTTATATAAGTTTCTTGGTTAAATCTTGCAAAGAACTTATTTATTAGCCAACTTAATAAAAGTTTTTGTGTTGGGAGTTTTGGTTAACCTTGCAAAGAAACATTATTGCATTTTGGCTCAACCTTGCATAGGAACTCATAGGGTTTAAGTACTCTTTAACCAAATCTTTGTAAGCATTAATTTTTATTAAAATAAAAATTTCTGTGTTGGGGGTTCCTGGGTAGTCATACAAAAAAGCATTATTGTTTCTTGGTTCAACCTTGCAAAAAACTTATAGAGTTTAAATACTCTTTAGCTAATGCTATTTAGCCAATGCTATTATAACACTAATTTTTATATTGGAAGTTCTTGATTAACCTTGCAAAGAAACATTTGGCATTTAGTAATTGCGTTAAATCTCTTGGCTAAGCTTTTAAAAAAATTTTATAGTTTAATACTAATTAATCAACAATTTTTGTCGTAATAATCTGATATAAATTTACGTCACTAATTATTTATTTAATATAAATATAGGGTTTACTTTATTTCAGACAAAATAATTAATTCACGTGGGATTATGATAATTTCATCAATTTTCTTGCTCAACATCAAATTTTAGCAGAAAATACAATAGAGTTATGGAAAAAAAATCTTCATTACATTGAACAAAATATAAACAATTTTGTAATTTCGTTAGCTCATCTAGGATATTTACAAAATAAGCGAATATCACATAAACAATGAAAGAAAGCTTCTAAAAATTATCAATGAAAAATTTCATATTATAACTCAGACTTATCTCCTTCTGCATCAGATCTGTCATCATCATCCTTTTCTTCATCTTTATCGGATACTTTATTAGATGATTCATCCAATTTAGGTATAGTATTATTTTTTAATTTTTTATTTAATTTTTTTTTTAATATTTCTATTATTTATTTTAATGTAATTTATAGCTTCATGAGGATTAAAAATAACACGAAACAAATATTAATGGAGTAAGAAAAATAATTTATTTAATCCAATAATCGCTATTGTTAAATATGTATATTGTTTAATTAATATATAAATTTTAGCCTGATGAATAACAATATTATTGATCTTCATGTCCATTCAAAGTATATAAGTAAGGAGGAAATGAACTTCTTAAAAAAACATTTTTCTCACCTTGAAATGTCAGTTCCTTCGTATATATCAGAAGTTTTAGAGAAAATTTCTAAATTATATGAAGTAAGTAAAAAAAAAAAAAAACCTTTAAAAAATTTTAACTAAACCACTTTAATATTGTATAGGATAACATTAGTGTCAATGAATTTTTTGAAAAACTCCAAGAATTGAAGTCCCAATCTAGAATTTCAATTCGAAATTCTGAGTCCAAAAAAATTTACTTTATTTTTTCATTCATCGAATCAATGTAAGTGTTACTATAAATTATTATTGTTATTGTGTTTAGGATTATAGAAAAAAAATTAAAATTTTAATTTTGTAAAAAAGGTTCATCAAATATAAGATGAATTTTTTTTCATCTCAAATGAATGAAGCAAAATGGTCGGTTGAATTTGTTGGACACATTGCAGATTTGATAGTATCTGATGATAACCTGTATACGGACTGGTATGTAATAATTTTGATTGTATTTAAACATATAGTATAGTTTTAATAAATACCATAATTTAAATTAATTAGGAATGGTCATTCATTATCCTCCCGAGAAAGAATGATTGAAAGTAATCAATTAAGAAATGGGAAATCCAGATTTTTTCATTGTGAATAGTTCTGGTTACGAGTTGTTTATTTGGAAGTGGCTGGCGATCCAAGTAATAAAAAAAAACATTGTGACGACTATAATAAAATCAATAGACTCATGCACAACTCATTTAACAACATCATTAATAAAGAATTGGAGCGTGGCAGATATTATCCAAATAATTTAGCTTTGTTTAGAATGGTTTCCATTCAATATGATATCATAATAAAGGCAATGGTTCGTGTTCAAGAAATCTTTATTTCAAAGAGGTTGCATGTAACTGAAATTCCAACCGTCTTTGATAGTCATTTTAATCAAATCAAAACCTTAATTGAACGAGTAAGCATTCTTTCAGTAAGTATAAAAAAAAAGACATTTAAAATTGACATCTATTTTATTAAAAAATAATATCTCAGGATGAAAAATTGACACATTTATTTATAATTTATTTAAGAACAATATTACCAGGATGGAATCCCTTTTAGATGAAAACTGGAAGACTACATTTTCTAGAAGTCCACAATCATCAACTAAACTATCAATGCAGGATTCTCCAAATAAAAACAAGAATAAGGCACCCAATAAAAAAAAGCTCCAAATTAAACACAAAGGAAAGGGTAAAGTCATTTATTCTTAAAACTAGGATAAAATAAGGGAGTTATAGGTCTAATTAGCACTGTTGCAATCACCAACTTTTGAATTTGTAAATGCACCAACCATCGAATTGTACACCACTCATAGTCGAAATCAATCATTCAGTTAATCTAACAAATAGATATGCTTATAATCTACAAAAGTGGTGTTAGGTGGTGAAATCTAAATAAATTTGGTGTTAAAAATAGTCGTAAAAACTTGTTCGTTGCGAATTATAAGTGTTGTAAATTTGGAACAGAGTTCAGGTGAATTTCGAATTTCATAGAATTTAGATATAAGTTTAAATAACAGGCGATGTTGAGTTAGTCTGCTCTATAGATGAATACCAGATAGGTATTACGAAGATCAGTATGTATGGTTTTCTAATATAAAACTATATAATAATATTTATTATAGTATCTGATCAGTATGGTATGAATTTTAAATTATAAACCGTACTATACTGACCGGTTATTATATATAATAGCTGATTAACATGATATGTATCGTACACTCCCCATACCAGACTGATCAGGTTACCCATACAGTACTAATATTTGTATTACCTTTAAAATAATGTACCCTCAAATTCATTTTCATTTATTACATCTCGATCTCTGTTAATGACAAGTAGCAGATAAAATTACATACTTTAGGTTATTGAATGGCAAATTCTTGGTATTTTTATTCAGTAAAGTATTAATAAAAATCTAGCCAACACATCCATAATCGGCCATCCTTAATCTACGTCATGCAAACTTTGTTGGCGAAGTGGCAGTATGTGAATAGTTGTCGATGATACTTGAAAAGATTTAAATTCATCAGTTAAATATACCTATTTTCTGGATTATATTTCGTATCTTTACCGTGCTAGCCAATTAATTAATTTGCATCTAAAATCGTGTTAGCCAATAATTAATTTGCATATAAAAATATAGGTAAACTTTATTTAAGATATGTTTACCTTATATATTGATTAATTTATCAAGATTTAATGTCGATAGATATTCTTATTTAAAAATATTTATCTCCTTAATTAAACATTATATTTGATAAAGTGCTAATATCAAACACATGCTTTAAGTAGTCTTACCTATAGAGATGGTGATATCAAAATTAAAATTGTCTGTGACTTACAATATTGCATTATTTAAATGACACAATTCAAAAGCATATTTATTACTTAATAAAATAATGTTAATACTAGTATTTTTTGTAAATTGTCTTAAAATTAGTGGATTAGAAAAATCCAGCATATATGTGATGTGCTGAAGTTATTTTATGATCATCATGTTAATTATCACGTTTGCAGACTGGTAAATTTTAAAAAAGTTGACACGTTGAATGGCATCATTTAACTGCCATTAGACTTGCATTCAATATGTCGAATGATATATGTCGAATGATAAGTCATTCAATATATGAGTGCTGCCAAGGGAAAACCTGTCATCGGACTTTCAACTATATTTTGTGTACAGTTAGTCATCTATGGAA
>CAJVPZ010003897.1:0-10511 GCA_910592135.1 Racocetra fulgida | reverse complement strand
GACTTTTAGTTTATTGTATTAATTTGTTTTTTTGAAAATATATTCTACTACTATATTCTTTCTTTTTAAATAGTTTTAGTTTCTCTTTGTTTCTTTTTTATTTGAAATTAAGCAACTGATTTATTGTATTTATTTTGTTATTTTGAAAATATATTCAACTACTACTTTATTTCTTTTTTTTAAATAGATTTTAGTTTTTTCTTCATCTTCTTTTTGCTTAAAATTAGACTTTCAGTTTATTGTGCTAGTTTTGTTTTTCTAAAAATATATTTAACTAATACTTTTTTCCAAATAGGTTTTAGTTTTCTCTTTGTATTTTCTTTGCCTTAAATTAGACTTCTGATTTATTGTATTAATTTTAATTTTTGAAAATACATTTAGCTACTACCTTTTTTTTAAGTAAATTTTGGTTTTTTCTTCATCTCCTCTTTACTTAAAATTAGCCTTTTAGTTTATTGTATTAATTTGTTTTCCTAAAAATATATTCAATTACAATTATTATCCTCTTTCTTTTTTTCAAGTAATTTTTAGTTTCTCTTTATTGAATTTTGTTACCAGTAGGATTCAAACTCTTGTTTTGCTATTTAAGATGTAATAACTTACTAAGGGAAGTAACAGAAATCAGGTGATTTCAAGTTACTAAGAGGCTATACTCCTCACCCTCACCTGATTCAAATATTAGCCAATTAAATTTAACTACAAAATATAGTACCTGATTGAATTACAAACCTCAACCCTCTAAAAAATGCTAATTTCTGTCCCTTTCCTAACTATACTAAGTCATTACACCCTAAATTCAACATTTTTATTTTTTAAATAAACTATTTTTCTTATAGTTCTTCTTTTTAAATATACTTCACTATTTTTAAATTAATAGAGATTTTTCTTTCCAATTATCTTTATTAGAAATTATTTTCTTGATACATTTCAAAAAATAGTTTCTTAACAACTGATATATAATTTTAATACAATATCTGCTACTTATAATATTAATTTTAAACCCTTTTTTTTATAGTATATTTGATTGTTATATTTTTTAATCATTATATTATAATTTAAGACTTTTTAAATAGAAATAGTAAATATTATTAATTTATTGAAAAGAAGTAACTAAATCTTCTACTATTTGTTAAAAATTGTAAAAAAAAAGAATAGTAAAAAAATATTTTTTTTTTATAATTCAGCTGTTCTGCCACTTTTTATTTAGGATTAAACTAAACTAAGAAATTTACATTTTCTAATAATAGCTATATTAATTCATTTACAAAGCAGCTTATCTATGCTTTTATCAGATATAATCAGCTTCATTGAACTTTAAGTCTCTCTTCAGGTCCCTAACTTACTAAAGATTACCTTTTGGTCATGATTAGGTATTACACACCATATTAAAATTGACTTTTGTTTTTATAAAACAAAGCACAAACACAAATATAAAAGAAAAAGAAAAATGGAGAAATACCTCAATGTCAAATTTTGGTTTACCTAAACTAATAAAACTAAACAAAACAAATAATAAAAAAAAGAAAACAAAAGAAAAAAAAACAAAGATAGCACTATTAAATCTATATCAGATTATAAAAATTATATAGTATTACAAATAAACTAGACTAAACTCTATGCTAATTATTTATATCTATATTTAAAAGAGTTATTACAAAATTCTGACATTTAAAATCCTGATAATATATAATTATAACAACTATAATTCCAACTAAAATAGAATACTAATATGTCAAGATCCCAACTATAACAGAATCTTAACAATATAGAATCCTGATATTCAAAATCCTGAATGGTCAAGATCTCAAATAATTAAGATTCTAACAGTCAAAACTCTGATAATCAAAATTTTGACAAGTCAAATCTCGACAAGTTAGAATTTTGATAAGTCAAATCTTGACAAGTTAGAATCTCAACAAGTCAAAATCCTGAAAAGTCAGAATTCTAACAGGTCAAAATTCTGACAAGTAAAATTTTGATAAGTCAAATCTTCAAATAATCAAATTTTTGCTAATTTAAATGCTAAATCGGAATAGTCAAAACCTTAAATGAGGAATGGTCTAAGAAAACCTGCCTTTGACACTTTTTGATTAATTTTAAGATTTTTAATTCAAATTAAAGTTTTGGTTCTTACTTATATAAATTACATTTTTTATCCTATATTAATTTAGTAAATTATCAAGATTTTTTAGATTAAAAGCAGAAAATTGCTTTAATCAAATTAAATTTGAATTGTGTAATATCTAAATTTGATATACAAAAAGTTTTCAATATACATATTTCAATATTTATTATATAATAATTATTCTAAAAATAAATTGAAAAGCCTGTCAACAAAGTGACAGAGTGATCATTATTGCGAGATCAGATGGCTTTTAGATCATGTGTTATGTTGTCTTTTATAAAATTTGTTAGATATAGGTATTTTCTAGTTAATATGTATGATGATTGCATATAATTGTTAAAATATAAATTACTAAGAATAGAGTGCAATTATATGGTTCTAAGTATATAATTAGTAATGTATTTAAGGGCTTTTAGTTAGTAGAGTTGATTATCTTTCTTTTCATTATTGCTTGCCTTGTAGTGAAGACTGGCTTTATCATCTCATCCTCCCACTTGTCTCTTAATAACTTGTAAACTAAGAGCAGTATATTGACATTTGTTTAGAAAGATTTGGTGGGTGCTGTTAGCAAAGAAGCTTATATTTAGTAATTAGACTTTAGTTGCCATAGGCAATGCACAAACTTCAGTTGCTTTATAGCTGCTGTATGCAGTGTTAGGACCTTATATTTAGTGGTTAGGCTCTGCGACTGTTATTAGCAGTGCAAGAACCTATGTCTTAGTTTTACTTTATTACTAGATAATACTATATAACTAATTCTCTTTATAGCTATATGACTACAATCTGGCCTACAATATATTTAAGATGTAATGAGTTATAGGATATGAGTGTTTGTTTAGAATAAAATATTCTTTGAAGATATAGATGTTTTAGTATAATGCTTGAAAATGATAGCGAATGGAATCTCTATATGTTTCTTCTTTGTGTAAATAAAGTCAGTTGATCGAGCAATAATAATAACAATTTATGTTATATGATCATTAATTGCATTTTTTTAAAAACTAAACTATCTGTCAAAGGCAGTTTTTTATACAATTTCTCCAAATAGTCAATTTAAAAGTTTTTGCATCATTCTTTATTAATAATATTTTTACAACATATTTATAGCTATTATCATTATTCCTGAAACACCTAATAAAATTAACCAAATGATTATTCTGCCGATTTAATAAGTTATTGATTTTGGTATAATCAGTATATAAAAGCTATCACTATTTTTATTACATGAATACTTGTTTACAAATAACATTTCTCATTATTAAATATATTTAGTTTGTATAAAAATTTATAGAAAACAGGTCTTGTCAACCAAAAAATCTTGACAAGAAATATAAAAGGACTAGATATAATTCTATAAATAAAACATATATATAAATACATGTAAAATACTTTTCTATGTATACAGTCAGACCTCGATATAATCACCAGTTTCGGAAACAAACATTTGGTGATTATAAACAAGTGTGATTATATAAAGGTCCAATTTTATATGTTTTATAATGTCTAGGACTAAAAAATAGTGTGACTATAACAAGGTTGTGACTATATCAAGAGTGACTATAACGAGGTCTGACTGTATATCTAAGTTGATGTATAATCATCATCAGCAAAATATATAAATATAATATTATATAAGATATTATGGTCTGAAATATTGCATAATAATTATGATTGACACGCAATATTGCGCAATTATCAATTACGAAATATTGCGCAATAATATTACAAAATATTACACAATATTCGATTTGAAATATTTTGAAATAATTCGCAACTATGCGAAATAATTCACCACTATGCAGATTAATTTGCAACTATGCGAAATAATTTGCCACTATATGAATTAATTCACAACTATACGAAATAATTCACTACTAAACAAATTAATTTACAACTATGCGAAATAATTCATCACTATGCAAATCAATTTGACAAATTCAAAATAATTTTCAATAATAATTAAAGAGTGTTGCTATTTCCACCCCCCATTTTTGCTAATGCCACCCCCAAAATTTAAAGAAGTGCTCCGGAAGAGGTATTGCTATTAAGAATATCCACCTTTTGGTCTTAATAAAAGTTGTTCATCAGGCCATTCTGGTTCTAATAGTAGTAAAATCATTAAAATCGGACTAGTAGTTTTTTTTAAAAAGTGAATAAAAGTTAGATAACTTTGGATATAAATATCTTAGAAACTACTAGTCCGAGTATAATAATTTTACTACTATTAGAACCAGAAAGGCCTGATAAACAACTTTTATTAAGATCAAAAGGTGGGTTTACTTAATAAAAATATCTATTCCAGAGTACTTTTTGATATCTGGGGGGTGGCATTAACAAAAATAGGGGGTGGAAATAGCAACACTCTAATTAAAATATTTAAAATAAATTTCAAAACCTTTCACAATATTTCAAAACATTTTACAATATTTTAAAATATTTTGAAACTTTTTAAAATAAACTATAGATTTGTATAATATTTCAAAAATATTTTATACAATATACTAATATAATACTATATATTTATATTATTTATTTACAAATTTCAAAATATAAAAATATATATTATTATATTAAAATTTATTATAAAAAACTATAATCCAAACAAAAATATTACAAAAACTGCTCTAAACCTAATGAAGCAGAAGAAATATTACAAAGCAATTTACTTAAACTACCAACAAATCATAAAAAATACCTTTAGCATTTTGGTAGAGAATTGTTTTAAAATATCACAAGACAATTTATCAACAAAACATTGAAGGCCCAGAAAAAATACTAAATAATAAGACACCACACAAGCTATAGAACTGCTATACAAGTCGTAAAAACACTATAAAGACACTACACAATTGCTATAGAAATACTACAAGCCATAGAGACACCATAATCGCCATAGAGATATCACACAATTACCGAAGCGACATCACACAAGCTGTAAAGACACCATAATCGCTGAAGAGACACCACATAATCACCGAAAAGACACTACACAATCACCGAAAAGACACTATAATTGCTATAGAAACACCACATAAAAGACACTACACAAGCCAAAGCGATACTACACAAGCCGAAGAGACACTACAATCATCATAATTACTATACAATCACTATAGAGACATCATACAAACCGTAAAGACACTATAATCACCATAGAGACACTATACAATTGCCATATAGATACTACACAAGCTATAGAGATATTATAATCGCCAAAGAGACACCACACAATCGCTAAAGAGACACCACACAATTGCCAAAGAGACACCACACAATCATTAAAGAAACACTACACAATCACTGAAGAGACACCATAATCGCCATAAAGACACCACACAATCGCTGAAGAGACACCATACAATTATCGAAAAGACACTACACAATCATCGTAGAGACACCACAATCGTCATAGCACCACACAATCGCCATAGAGATATATAAACACTGTAAAGACACTGTAGAAAAACTAGAAAAAAGAAGTTAGTAATTAGTAAAAAAAAAAGTGAAAAAAAAATAAAATGAAAAAAAAAAGAAACTAATAAAGAAAAAAACAACTAAAAAAAAAAAAAAAAAAAAAAAAAAAAAAAAACAAAAGAAAAAAAAAAAAAAAAAAAAAAAAAAAAAAAAAAAAAAAAAAAAAAAAATTATTAATGAAGAATTAATACACCAATACTACAACTAAACACTTTTATACAATTTATTCATATTCTTGTTTATACAGAAAACCAGACCAATTATATACCCATCTGAATACTTATCCACCAGTTGATCAAGCAAAAAAAATACAGTACAATACCTGGTTTATTTACTGAGTTAAATATAGTATATTAGAATTCTGAAATATATACTAAGAGGTAAAGTTTTACAAAAATTACTAAATATAAAAAGATTTGCAAGAAAAAAAAAATAAGCAAACTAATTACTATAAATAGAAATAATCTGCACAAAAAAGGCAAACTCTAATCTGACCTATCTATGTATATTTCAGGAAACTTTATTTTTACTATTTCAATCTAAACAAGTTTTTGACCACTCTAATAGGTTTAGATCACAGATAAATTAGTCCGGCTTTTACTTTTGCAATGTAATTTTATTTATATTTGTACTAGTACAAATTGTAGTAACTATTTAGATAGTTATTATTTTCAAATAAAATTATTAATAAGGATACAAGCAAGGCTTTACCTTAATACCAAAAAAAAAGTAAATATACTTACTGTTTTTTTTTAATATTTAACCAATAATTTGCATACATGTTTTACTAAAGATCATTTTTTTCTTTTCAAATATTGGTAAAGTGCAAAAAAACACACCCTCAAAATTTTAAAGTTCTTATTAAAATAGATCAATTCTTATTGTTAATCAATCTTAGCAATAGCAATAATATTTTAATGATTAAAGCTATAGAAATTTTGTGAATTACAGTTTCACAAAACACAAGTGATTTTAAAGAACAAGCCTATAAGTGTGGAATACCAATCCATTTCTATTTTACTTGTTGAAAATATACTAGAAAGCTCGAAATATTTGTTTATAGAAAATTAAGGGTTTTATTAAATTTGTTGTATACGAACGAATTAGAAATCGGTTTAGTAAAAGAATATTGTCCTATAAATCTTACTATTTACGAACATATCTCATAGGTACTATTCTAAATGTAATGTAATAGTGGTATCTTCTAAATAAATAACATATCTTATATTAAAATAATGGTCAAAACAAACTATCAAAATACAGTTATTACGTATGATACATCTTTTAACAATTAAACATGGCCTCTTTGAATAAACTCCAAAAAACATTATATATAAAGTTACTCGTCATCGTCGTCATCATCCCCTTCGTCCTCTTCAATATCCGAAACTTCAGCTCCAAGTTCAACCAATCTCTCTCTATACTTTTTGATATTTGCATCTTGATCTGCAAGACAAACAAACAAATCTTCATGTTCTTTTTCTAATTTTGCGCGTTCAGATTTTTGGGTTTCTATAGTTTGTTTCAGCGATTGTATTTCCTCTTGTAATGAAGATATTTGTTGTTCGGAAGATGATTTCTGTATATAAAAACATTTCTTAATCACTTTGTGTATATATTATTTATTTAATATAAATATTTCAAATACCTGATTTTCCAACTGTTCTGCAAGTTGTCTTATCGTTTCTTTTAGCTCAATAATTTCTTGCTCTTGAATCTGTATAACAGATTTAAAAGATGAAATCGTTGAATCATGATCGTTTTGAAAATCACTTCCTATTTAACAAATAGACATGTAATTTGTTATACATCCAATAATAATAAGCCTAAAATACAAACTGTTAAAGCCATACTCACCTCCAGATGTTAATTTAGGATCACCTATGATAGATTTTTGAATTTTTTCTGAAAAAAAAAAAGCACTGAGCATTTCCATATATAGAATCTATTTAAATATTTCAATGAAGAAATTAATAAATACAGCCTATTTCGTACCATAGTTATTTTTGAAGAATTCGACAAATGCATATTCAAAATATAATTCTGGCAACCCTCTAGCTTCTTCTTCTGGAGAAACCTATGGTGATAGAATATAAATTTAAAATTAAGATTTTAATGATCCTAATTTAAAAATATAGGATTGAATTTTACCTGCATATATTGAGGAACATGTTTAAAATGAGGTGATTCCCTTAGTCGTGTAATACGATTCATAAATTGATCAGCTCCAATACGATTGAGTAAGATTGGTTGAAGCGTTGTTCTAAAAATTTATAAATTGATAACTAATTTCAAAGATGTCAATAAATAACGCGTAAAGTTTTATATAAATGCTCTAACCTCGTAACTGGTGAATCTAATGAATGGTTAAACTCATAGCAAGTACCTAGCAAAAATGCACATAAACCTTGTACTCTTGAATCTACACCAGAAGATTGAGTTATAGGCCCAATTAGCTAATATAATAAATGATAAATTAAGGAATTTTCGATTATCCAAAAAGGAATATTGCCATTAATATTGGCAGAACTGTAAAAGCAAAAAGATACAATTTGCAAATGAGCATCTTTCGATAGAAACACTTTGACACTTTGTGGACTATCCCACAACCAAATACAGAGAACGCATAGGTATCCAATCAGGACCCTTACATCCGCATTTTGTCTTGTTGCCAATATTAAATTCCCCACAATAGAGTGCAACAAAGGAATATGATGGTCATCTGCATTATCTTCTCCAATCATAATTCCACGAGCTAATTCTTTAGATTTTTCATTATTCATAAGAATATGAGAAAAAATAATGGATGAGAACCACACTACATATGGATCCGCCTCCGAATCTTCCCATTCCAAAAGAGCTGAGAGTAATAATGAACCAGCTGATTGAGGTTTAGCTATAATTCGAATAATTTAAAAGCGTGAAAGTTGAATTAATGACCTGTTTTTTTTTTTTTTTTTTAGAGACTTCCGACAAACTCTTTAAGTTTATATATTTCAACCTGTATTCATATTTGAATTAGGATTATCATCAGGGGGAGGAGTCAATGTAGATGCCAATGCAACTTGTGCATTAGGATTATTATATGTGTAACACTGTATTTTGAATAGATATATTTATGTGAATATCACGTTAATAAATGAACAGAAAACCATTTTAAATAATTGTTACCTCAAAAGCATATGTAGCTGCAGCTCGAGTGGTATAACTTTCTATATGTTCAGCCCCAACAGCAACGGCAATAATTGCCATGACTGTAGGACGTGGAGGAAGAGTTGAAATTTGCTCTAGATTACTTTTCGAATGAGAGTCAGGTGCTGAATCCTGTGTGGAATTCGGACGTTGGGGTGAATAGGGAACTGAAACAACTGTCCGTGCCAAAAATTCTTGATTAGAACTGTTTCCACGTATAAGATCTGCCAAAGCGTATAGAGACTATTGAATATTGGTTATTGGACTGATTAATAAGCCTGCTAATATGGCTCAGGCTTAAAATTTAAATGAAAAGAATGTAAAAAATAGTAATAACGTACATGGGCTTTTACTGACGAAGGAGCATTCGAAGATAAGGCAAGTTCAACTACCGTTTTCAATACCCCACATTGAGCCATAACATTCTGAAAATTAGTGGATATTTATAATCAGTAAATAAAAGTGATATAAAATAATATTGCAATAATTACCTGATTAGTTAACGTATTAATATTATTAGGTACTACTAATATCCGAATCAATTCTAATAGAACAATAGTGTTGGTAACTTTTTGTTCCTGCCATTCTTGAACTAAAAACTCAACTTCATAATTTTTGTGTTTATAATCTTGGGAGTAGCCTAATAATGCTGGTATACGTTGTATACAACTTGTTTCACGAAAAAAATTCTATGTAACATTAAGATAAAGAATTAAATAATCATCTATAGAGGCCATTAAAAAATAAAAGATCACAACATACCTGATTTGAAACATTATACCTTAGCAAGTTATGTATTAATTGCATACAATCTTGAACAATAATTCCACCACTTAAGCCATCTTCTTCTGCAATTATTTCTAAAAGCCTTTCAAATGCGTTCTCGAATGCGACAATTTTTTGAATATCGGCATTATTTTCAGTAAGGGCAATAAGTAAAAGCAAATTTTCTAAGATTCAAAAATTTTCACAATTATTTCATGATCGCAATCATTAAGACAAAAAATAAATAGATGAATAAAAATAACTACCATTTCTAATAATTTCCCTTCGATCATCTAACAAATCCATCAAGCGTGAAATGCCCATTGGTGCAGTTAATATGCAATCTTGCACACGATCTGGTCTAATAGACAATAAAGTTCCCAATAACTGAATATTGTGAAAACGAACATAAAAATCATATTCTTGCAAAATATCCAAGAGTAAATTTATATTAGCAGAATCCTATGAACATTAAAAAAAGAATCTTAATTTATGTCAAAAATTATTTTTCATAAAGAATATTGACTTACATGTACAATTTCATCAGTGAATTTAACACCCAGATCAGCAGCAGGATCCTAAGTTTAAGATAATTAGCGCTAAAAAAATTTTTTTTTTTTTTGAAAAAAAAAAAAACATATATACACACCTGCTGCCCATCTGGAGTGCACAAAATATTTAGAACTTCGAGAATCGCCTTTGTCGTGTCTATATCTGCCCGATCCTCGTTTAGGACATGTAAAAGAGCGCCGAGACCCTTTTCGCCGACTTCCTATTAGAATCGCAGTGGCAATTTAAAAAAAACATAAATTACAATTCATTACGCTATAAAATTCATAATATCTTACGAGTCGATATTCTCGGGAAAGTCCTTTTAAGCCCAAAATTGCAGAAGAAGATGGCTTAAGTGGTGGAATTATTGTTCAAGATTGTATGCAATTAATACATAACTTGC
>CAJVPZ010003896.1:0-10512 GCA_910592135.1 Racocetra fulgida | reverse complement strand
ATTAAATTTTTTAAATTTTTTTATTAATGAAAATGTTGTTATTTGTGAATAAAATAAAAAAAAAAACTAACAGATGCATCTGGAATTGCATGAAATAATATGATCTAACTAAAATTTTTTTTTGTTGCATTACTACGATCGCCAGTATATCAAGTTCAAGTCCTAATGGATGATTAGGCATTTTTAAGAAATTTGGTTTATGAATATTAGATAGTAGGCCTAATAATTCTGTTGCTATTTTTTTGCAGAGTTCTTGTCTCTTCTATGGACAAAATAGATACCATGTACCTAAATTTTTTACCTTATCCAAGGTTGCATACCATTCATGCTTTTTTTCACACTGCCATTTTAATTTTATATGCGCACCATTATATGTTTCAGAAAGACATAATCCTTTATTTTTAGTCGCAATTTTTCTAGCTTCCTCAATAGAAAGTTTTGCATTACCTGAACAGTGAGGACACCATGTATCCAAATTTCTTATACATCTAAGATTTGTATGTCATTGATGGCTCTCGTTACATTCTCATAAAAGTAAAGAATCTATATCAATATATTTTTTTAATAAACATTTTTCACTCTTTTTAAAAGCAATTTCTTTAGCAATATTAATATTAAGTTTAAAACATCCTACATATTGAGAACACCATGAATTTCAATTTTTTATTGTATTTAAAACTGCATGCCAAATATGTTCTTTATAACATCTCCATTGCAATGGAGTATGAATATTAATATACTCATCTGATAAATATTCGCCATTCTTAGATCGAGCTATATTTTTAGCTAAATCTAAACCAACTCTTCGAGTATCTACTACACATTTAGGACACCAAGAATTATGATTTCTTATCCTTTCTAAAGGAGCTTGCCATTCATATTTTTTGTGCACTACCAAAAAAGTGGTGTATAGCTATTTATATATTTTTCAGAAAAACAAATACTACCTTTTTTAAATGCAATTTTTTTAGTAATACCAATATTAAGTTTAAAACATTTTGCACAATGTGGACACCATCTACCTTTTTTTATATCACATAAAGCAGATTTCCATTCATGAAACTTGGCACATTTCCATTGTAAAGGACTTTTATTATTGATATAACATTCAGAAAGATATTGTCCACCTTTTTCTAAAGCAATATTTTGAGCATTAATTAATGTCAATTTGCGTTTTATTTTTTTAGAAGAAACTTTGTATCATCTATCCTAATGTTTAAAATCTAATTATTAAGTATCCATTGAGGGTGTAATTGCATATCCTTTACAATTTGTAGTTCTTCTCTTACAAAAAAGTGTCTAGGACTATTATAAAGCTTATAGAGAATAGGTTGATTTCCTTTTATTAAATAAGAATCAATTGTAAAAACTTCAGGAGACCAATTGCAATCAGTAGCTCTCCTTCTTCCACCTTCTAATTCACCAGGTTCTAAAAGGTGGCGAACTTCTATATAACTAGATAAAAGTGGTTCATTATAACCAATTAGTCTTCTATGCTTTACCGAAGGTCTAGCTATTATTTTTTTTCCTTTTAATGCTCTTTTTACAGCTCCATTAGGGGGCATTCCTATTAATCAGGTTGGAGTATTATTAAATATATCATTATTAATATGAAGACTCTTAACTCAATCTCTAAATCTTTTAGATAAGAGAAGTAAAAAATCCTTCGCATCTTGCTGAATATAGACATGTTTTCGAATTCTTGATGGTCACATTCAGCAATAGCAGCACCACGTTTGGAGTAAGAATACTGAATTTTTATGCCATGACTAAGTAATAAATCTTTACATTCGCCTAAAAATTCAGTACCTCTATTGATGATTAAAATATTTGGCCAAATAAGAGGGCAACTGGGATTGTTATAAATTTTTTGAAACGCTTTGGCCACTTGTGCAGATGATTTATTAGTTAAAGCAAAACTATAACAAAACCTAGTAGCCACATCTTTTATTACAAGCCTATGCTTATAAATTCAATTGCCTATTTTACAATAAGAAAATAGTGTAGTATCAGATTGATGCACATTATTTAGGTCTTATATATCATTGAAAGAAGCATACTGAATAAATTTTGGCTGAGGCTTATGAATCTGATGCAATGCCTGCTTATTTAGCTAATTTTTAATCTCCGTAAAGAGAAAATCATACCCAGCATTCTTATAGACATCTCGCATTTTTTCAGCAGTCCGATAGTAACTCTCAGGCTGATAATATAACCTTTGTAATGTCAAATTTCGATCTTTAACCTTTTTACTCTTAGTGATTTTTTGATCGAGTTCATAGGCTTTTTGTGAATCGATATAAATCAAAGGTTTTTTTATTATACTATAGTA
Source organism: Racocetra fulgida (assembly GCA_910592135.1). NCBI lineage: Eukaryota > Fungi > Glomeromycota > Glomeromycetes > Diversisporales > Gigasporaceae > Racocetra > Racocetra fulgida. The sequence continues at coordinate 8,180 of CAJVPZ010003896.1, read as the reverse complement.
AAAAAATATGGAGGAATTACAACAAAGTAATCAAGAACACCATGAGGTAGTATCACAATTAGCAAAATCAAATAGGAATTTCAAACAGCGTCTATATACCTTAGAAAGAATTATCAGTATATAGGAGGAAAGAATATGGTTTCTTAAAGAAGAGTTAAATAACACTATCGAACTTTCTAGACAAGACAAAGAAGAATTATTAGAAAAAATTTCAAAATTAAAAAGAATCGTTCGCCAACTTAGGAAGAAAATAAAAAGAAAGATAAAAAAATTTCAAATAAGAATGAGTTAATAACCGAATTTGATGAATGAGAGACAAAATTAAAAACCCGAATATGGGAGATATCAAAATCTGCGGGTAATACTTCTAAAGCATAAGATTATACAACCAGATTAGTAGATGAGAATAAACGGCTTAAACGAGAAATAAATACAATAAGAGCTAATCAAATAAATAGGATTAATAAAATAAATCAACAAAAAAATCGTATTACAGATCTGCTTTGTCAAAATTTTGCATTAGTATTATTAAGATATCGAGATAGATTAGAACTTAGAAATATACAAGAGGCTTTACAAAATACACAGGCATGGAATTTTGGCAAAAATGAATCCGATTCTGATGAAAATTCTATAGACTTGTATAATTCTGATGATAATATGGGTACAATAGCTGAATTGGATGATGCTATAGACCGATTCTTAGAAAATACAACAATATGTAGAACCATTTTAACAAATCAAATTAAAAGATCAACTAGGGCAATTCGACGAAAATACACTAACCTGCAACAAGATCTGATAAACGAATGATGGAACCAGAATATATACAGGCAGGAGCGAGATCAGGCATTGCTTAATCTTCATCAATTACGGATTAATACACAAAACCAAGTGAATAGAATGATAGATAATATAGCAAGAAAACAAACCCGCATCAGTGAATTGCTATGTGAAAATTTTGCTTTTCAGTTATTATATCAGCAAAATATTCATCACTTACAACGATGCAGAGTCGATAGAGGTTTACTAGAATATAATCGAGATAGATTGTATGAACAATACGAGAAGTGGAAAAATAAGACTCATACAAAGCGCCAGAATAATTTAAATTTAAATCAACAAATTTTGGCAATACATAATAATCAACAAAATCGAAGAAATATGACAGAAATTCCGCAACCATTTTTTGACTGGGGTGATGATATCACAGATTTTCTTGCGAAACTAAGATTATACTTACAAAACCAAGGTGTAAATCTAGCAGATAATGTGGGGGTCCACCAACTGGAAGAGAAGTAGCTATGGGATATTTAAGAGGCTATATGAAAGAAAGAGCTTTAAAATAGTTTGATGAAGAAATTACTACAAAACAGAATTGGGAATTAGCAAACTTACTTGATAATACAACGCAGGCTAACTTAGTAGCAGTAAATGGGTAAACAGCAGTTCAGATAGGAAATCAAGCATTAAATGAAGCACTCAGCCAACCAGGAACTGCAATAGTCAAGTTGAGAGCTGTAGAAGGTCCATGAGATGAAGATTGACACATAGCAGGTGGTTGGCCTACTAATATTGCTGTTAATGCACCAAATGCTAATAATGGTACTACAGTCATTGTAGTTGGCATTCGTTTTGGTCAAGCCATATGGTAGCTAAAAACACATTTTCCTATAGTAGAAGAAGAGCTTCGGGATTTAATGTATAAAACAATCAGAAAGGGAAACATAACTATAGATGAATTATATAGAAAATTATTACAAATAGGTAGACAGGCCAACTATAGGCCTGAAGAATTACATAGAAAGTTCTTAGATGCTCTTCCACTTCCATGGCTTGAAAAGGCTGAGGACATCAGTGAACATTTGCCATTAGATGAATTAGCTAAACAGCTATATGAGATAGAGTTGTGCCAAATAGCTAGGCATAAAAGAGATAGAATGCCTGATCTGCTAATATCTCGAAAAATATATGAACCCTTGCCTGTTTCAGCTCTTTAACAGCAAGGAATTTCTTTAGAAGATATGCAAAAAGCGATCCAAAACGCATTGGCACAGCAAAAAACTGAATATCAGTTTTTATTAGAAAAGCAAAAAACTGATTTTCAATCACAAATGGCCCAGCAAGCTGTTGAACCAGTTAGACAGCCAAGAGGCCCGCTATCTTTACTAAAAACAGAAGAAGGTATGAAAAATTATTACGTAGCAGAATTCCTTAAAGATTTAGATATAATTAGTAAGAATGATTTAGACTCAGATTATTTTCAAAGACCCTTTCTTCGAAAGAGCAATGTCTCTACTAGAATCGATAGAGTAGAGGAGGGGATAAATGAAACTCGTAATGCAGTAAATCAATTAACTAATCAATTTCAAAAAGTATATATACGAAAATGTGATATTTGCGGAGAGTCAGGCCATAGCAAAAAAAATTGTACTAATAGAGAGATAGCACAATCTAATTTCAATCAGTCTGCTTATTTTAAGCCTCTTACACCTATAAATTTTCAAAATACACCTCCAGGTTTGGATAATGAGAAAAAAGGTTATGATGAAGAAAATAATAGATGGACTGGGTATGATCTACTGATAAAAAAAAACAGATACCAATAAAAAATAACAAGCCTGAAACATATAATCAGCTATTGTCTAAGCTTTCACCATCGATACAAAAAATGTGCTTGTCCTGAAAGGCTTTGGAGAAGGAGTCAAAAAAATCAGATGAGTTGTTTTCATCTTTACAGTACTTGCATTGTAATATAAATGATCTATTGATTTCTAATTCTTTTTTAGATACTGGAAGTGAATTCGGTGAAATAAATGATCCAGCAATTTACGCACTTGGATGGAAGATTAATAAGCCATCAGATTTTGCTATAAAGGGCAATTCCAAACATATTTCCGATTTATTAGGATGGTACACAGATGTGCCGATTACTATGACAGACAAAGAGGGAAAGACAGTCATGATCATTGGAAATTTTGTACATATAGATAATAGCGAACCTGAACCAATACTATTTTTAGGTATATCTAATATTTGAAAGCTCCAAGGTGTTCCTGAGCCAAATAAAAACCAATTCTGCATAAAGTTACATGAAAAAACCTATGTTATTCCAACATATAGCAAGGTCCTAGTAGCTAAGGAACTGCCAAAAGAGGAGCAGAACCAAATATCCACCGATTTTTCAGATAATTCTGAAAAAGACTTAAAAAAAAGTATGTAAATTGCATAAATTATGAAGATATGGCAATTCGTACGAAAGAGCTCGAAAAAGCATTATTTTCTAGCATTTAATCGAATTTAGAAATCATAGAATATTATAATAGTTTGCTTAGACGATGTGAAACTAAGATCGAATAACTATTTGGAAATAAGAACATGACCGATGTTTAATTTTTTCTATATTATTATTAGTTCTCTTAAATAATTCCAAGACATCTTCAGAGGATTCAGTAGGTGAAATAATTTCTTTTTTTGTTCCAGGTATTAGTTGATTCTGAGTAATAGTTAGCTCGAAGATGCTAACAGACTTGGGTCGATTCTCTTGGGACCGTTTCTTTCCTTTAGTCTTTTTTGTTTTACTGCTTGCACTTTCTTCTAAAACTGGATCAGACTCCAAATCCGTTCTATTCTGTTTATTTATATCATTAGTACTTGAATAGGAAAGCAGGACTGCTGAATAGTTCCATTCGACCCTTCCCATTTCCTGCCTTCTCCAAATCTAATATAAACGAGAAGTTGATATATGGAATTTTTTTCTTAATTGATCTAAAGGCTTGGACTTTATATCCCGATATTGCATGATGTTTTCATAATCTGCCGTAGATAATTTCATAGCATCAGAGCGCATATATCTTCTGAGTGAAGGATTGATCATATTGGCAGTTGATCAGATTTTCATACTATGATTAAAAAATCTGTATGTGAAATATTAATACTATGTAAACTATACATATTATTAAAACTATGTGGACTATGCACATTATCAAAACTATCCAAAGAACCAGTATTATGCGGAGTATCAGAAGGATTAATTCTACGCATAATATGGAGACTATTTGTAGTATTAGTAAAAAAATGCATGTAAAAAATAATACTACATGAAGTATCAGGAGGATTGGGAGTATCAGTGCTATGCACAATATGGATCTATCTAAAAAATAATTCTTACTGAGAAAATGGCTATGATGATTTAGGCAAAAATTTCATCCATTTATTTGCTGGGAAGTTCGGCATTGCTTAATATTTAATATCTTTTTTTTTCTCTACTTCATAGCCGGCCTATAATTATATCCAATGTGCACACATTAAAAGATATCGAGAATAGAGGTCATCAGCTTGGTAGTATCCACGAATCAGAACTTGAGAATGCATTGTATAGTAGTATCAAATCTGCTTCTGATCTTGCTAATGAATATAAAGACCTGCAAGGTGTATATTTAAAGCAAAAAAAGGATCTTGAGCTAGTTTAAGCTAATACTAGAAAAAAGATTAGCCAGCTAAATGCGTCCAATACTAAGTTTAGATCTTCTGAATGGGCATCCCATACTAAAATCCAATCACTTGAATCTGAGATTAAAACACTAAAGAGAAAAGCGACCCTCGCCCAGAAAGCTTCATCTCTCGACAAGGATGAGATTCTTTATCTTAAAGGTGAAATAGATAAACTGAAAGCTGAAGTAGAAGAATTAGAATCAGAGATGGAATTAGAATGCACATCTCATGATTCAGATACAACTTCATTTAGGGATAAAATAAGTGAATTAAATTCTCTTAATCGTACATTAAAGCAGGAAAGTGATGATTTAAATTCAAAGAAACATGAATTGGAAGCTGAGGTAGAGTGTAAGGATTCTGAAATTGCCTCTTTTGGAGCTAAAATAAACGAGCTAGAGAAAGTAGAAAGAGGTCTAATATGTAGATATAGGTTAATTAGCTGTCTCAGGTCTAAAGTAAGGGAATTGGAAGATTAGTTAAAACAACAAATATCTCAGTTATTTCACGAATCGAACATAATAGGTGGAGCTGAAGCAGATCTAGACTCACCTGAGAACTCTTTAGAAAAAGAGTCCCTTCCTTAAGAAACTAATACTCATTTAGGAGAGCAGATTTTGGAAGCATCCAGTGAGTTTAATGAAGTGATTGGAGGTGATAGCGGACCAGAGAAAGGTAATGAAATCACTAGCCCTAAAATAACCTCAGTATTACTTAATTTCTTCTTTCAGCAGAATGCAGTCTTCATCATAATAATATTACTAATCATATACTTCCTATGGTGCATATCCTCTTATATATTTTCTTTTATTTCACTCCTCAATAAAGGAAAAAATATTCTGAATTATAAAATACCCTTAGATAGAAATCAGAGTTATGGATTCCCAATCCGTTATACAAAAGAACAAAAAAAAAGAACTACCACCTATGAAACTCTATTTTATAGATATGGATGAGGCCACAAAGCACAAATCATCCCGAAATGTTGGACATCCAGCAATGTCATGACCTTTCAGTATGATAGTCAGCAGAAGGAGTGGTATAGGTAAGACCAATTTACTAGCAAACCTTGTTCTTGGAGATAAATGTGAACATATTTATAAAAGACAAAAAGGTGGATTCAGATATATTAGATGTGATAATTTAATAGTTTGCGGTTACCATCCTGATGAGCCGAAATGGGCATTTATTAGATATATGTATGGAATAATAGCAAGCAATCCCAAAGCGCCCTATTTCGAAAACATTAGATTCAGCTATATATCACCAGAACAAATTCCTAGTATGAAATCATTTTCATCTGAGAGGAGCACCGTAATTATTTTTGAGGATGTATGTGTTGCTTCCGAGTCTATCCAAAATCGAATTATTCCATTTTTTACACATGGGCGACATCAAAATATTTCTCCATGCTATGTTACTCAGAAATATCATCATGTACCAATTATTATTCGTGAGAATATCTCTCTTCTAGTAATATATAATAGGGGAAGCAGTTATCAAGACGTGTCCAAGATAGCTGGCTGATATACTGATGATGTAAAGGGCGTATCCATGGTTATTAATAGCTACCTATGCAAAAGTGAGTTTGTTATATTTGATCTCAGTAAGTCGGAGGATGATCCTCTAGCAATTCGGCTAAGATTCGACATGCCGTTGAACCTGCAGAAGGAAATAGAGGCAAGGCAAAAGTGCAAGGAAAAAAGTATGCAAGCTAATTCATAATTTTTACTCGCATAAGTGTGACAGACAAATGGTTCCGCTAAGCAATCATTTCACAAAAAATAAATTATATTATAAATAAGTTACCTTTGGTTAAATATAGTTAAGATAAATGACTATAATCAGTTAAACGATCGTAATTTCTGTTTCATCTTTCAATCTTAATACAATATCTTTGGGTAAATTAAGATAAGATGAAAGTAAATTAATTTGTTTTGCAAAGAGAGATGAGATAAATAATTTGTTTGTATTTCCTTCCCTGGGTCTATTAATATTAATTATGCTGAGCGCACTTACACTACATTGCATAGAAGAAGTTGTTTTCTTGAGACTAGTTGACGAATATGATTTATCTGGTTTCAAAGAGGCCTCTTCAGTTTTAGTTTCGAAGCAAGAGTAATTCCAATAATTCTTCATCAAATCTTCAGACTCAACTTCATAGCCCCATCTATGATATTTATTAAAATATACTTTTTTCGGTTTTACTTCAGTGATCTTTACTAATTTCCAGCAATCGAAACAAATAGCCATTTCACTCTTATGAACTCTAGACCTGCGATATTCATATAGAATATCTATTAACTCACCATTGACATGGTTGTAATATGCCTTGGTTATTCCTTCTCCAAATAAGGCGAAGAGGCAGAATACATAATAAACCCTAGAAAAACATATACTAGATGGGATTATCAAAATCGTTTTGGTAAAGATGCTTTGAAAAAACTTTATCAAGCCCAGGAAGCTCGTCAATGGTTTATCCTTCTTAGGCTATTTATCATGTGTCTTCCTAATTTATCTGAGCAAGCAAAAAATGGATTATTTGTCGCGTTTTCTAGATCTAATTCATTTGGAGTATTAGAACACAATACATTATTAGATGCTTTAGCTTATTCTATGAAAGGTTTAAATCTTTTCGAATACGATAAACTTGGGTTTGATTTAATAAACAATGCGAAATTGTAACCAAGTTTCTGGTGTTTTTCGATTATTGAATAGATAATTCCACAGCAGATTATTCCTGTAATGCAATTACTCTTTTAATTAATAAATTAAAAGAAAGATCAAAGCTCCTCAAAATTTCAAGTTTATTAGCATTTTGATAATACCGGTCTTGAACACATTTCATAAATGGTCCATTAACTCGATAAAGCCATTTAATTACTGCGTACTAGATTATTTTAGCCGAATTTATTCGTTTTTGCCATAAATGATATGTTTGCTAGATAATAGTTGCTGATCAATTTTTTATATACAAAGCTACTTGGATTTTAAACACTCTAAATTTGGAGTTATTGACTATATATTCATTTCTGGTTAGATTGTTTTTTACACAAAATACAAAATTTTTCCAATAATCCTTTCTATTAATATTATAACCTAGCATTAATAAACGTCTTCGTATATATTCAGGTGAATGATACTTCGCAAATCATAACTATGCTTCTGGCGTTTTTAGATTATTAATATAGTTTAACCCATATCCAGTTAACATAGATCGGGTATAATTATTTTTTATTCATTTCTCAAAAATATCTTGGATATTGGCCATGTTTATATTTCGATTTTATTAACTAAGGCTTTTATTTAATAAGTATGAGCTGAGGACCGATCAATCTAGTGAATGATTAGTAAAAAAAGGTGAATATACACTCTTTTTTCTCGCAAGCTCGAAAAAAGATATATCTGAGTTACTGATATATCCAGATTACTGATATATCTGGCTTCGAGTGATTTAATTATGAGAAGGCAGGATTTTTATTTCACTTCGACACTGCCAATTTATAAGAAAAAAAATATTAATATAAAAATATATCTCTTAATTGTGATCTCAAGAATAGCATTAGAAAAATGGTAGACAACTACTCTCTTGATCCCAGTCCATAAAGAACCTTCTAATGATCTGCAGGAGATGGTCTACCATATTTGTTTAGTTCTAGATTGCCATTGCTTTGAGCATCTGCTCT
>CAJVPZ010003895.1:0-10513 GCA_910592135.1 Racocetra fulgida | reverse complement strand
CGTATGGTAGTTGAAAATGGTCTCTCATTTCGATTTACTGAAACCAGAACTTTTCACGAGTTTGTTGCTTTTTTTAATACCACTGTTAAAATTCCAAGCCGACAGACATTGAGCAAAAAAATTCTTAAAGAATATGCTGAAAAATTAGAAAGTTCTCAAGTTTCTGCTCTTTTAGAAACACAAGAACCAGCTACTATTATGTTTGACGGGTGGAAGAATGTGTGTCACCAAGAAATTTTGGGTGCTGTTATTCTTTCAGCAACAAACAGATTATATATATGGGGTGCTGAAGACATAAGTGGTACTAGTCAAAAAACAGATAATGTATTAAACACAATTCGTGCTTTTTTAGAACGTGCAAAAAACCAAAATCTAAATGTAGTAGCTATGGTAACTGATAGCGCATCATCTTACGCCTCAGCACGGTATGCATTATGTTTAAAATACTTTTAATTAAAATAAATGTCGCAGCTGACAGATGAAGAATAACCCACCAGTGAAATGTTGAGCAATTGAGAGAGCTAAAAGAAAGAAACGCATACATATATAGCCATTTTTCTCATTGCTCTGCTCACTACAAAATATTTAGTGAATTTGATATATACCATATTTAGAGAACTGGCAGTCCAAAAAAAAGTACTTATGTACATACGCGAGTGCTTTTCATAGCATTTTTCCTGACAGTGATCATGTATTTAATGCATTACATGTCATGCTTTTTATGGCATTTTTCTTGATTATGTATCTAACGTTAACGTTATTGCATTTACAAATATTACAATATTTGTGTAACTTGACCAATTTGACCGATTTGACCGCGGTCAAATTGGTCAAATTGGTCGATTATTATTACTATTGATGATCAATAGAATGTTTGTGTAACTTGACCAATTTGACCGATTTGACCGCGGTCAAATTGGTCAAATTGGTCTGATTGATGATCAGTAGCTAAAACCAGTTTGACTGGTCCGATTGATGATCAGCAGTTAAAAAAATTTTTTTTTATTTTAAGAAGAGTGCTAACTTAAAATAAAGCACATATACTATTTAGAATTCTATTATTGCATTATTTAACTATGTACATTCGTACATAAAAAAAATTTCATATGATTAATAATTATAAAACAAGAACATACCTGTTATAAATTCTAGTTAAATTGGTTTAAAATTTTTTTTTACCACGTTATATAGAAAGAGTGCTAACTTAAATAAATTGCGTACTGTTTAGTTTAGAATTTGAATTTACTATTACCATTACTGCATTGTGTTTATTCAACTATAACGATAAGAAAAAATTCAACAGTAACATATAGGGTATGTTATACATTAAAAGGGCCCACATACGTACGTTGTAAAAGTGTAAATTACCCCCGATGTAGTACGAATTCTAAGAATTCCAAGAATTCTGAAAATTCTAGAAATCCCAAGAATCTCGAAAATCTTTAGGATATCGAAGATTCCCAGATAATAGAGATAGTTAGAATCTTTAGTATTTCGATATCTTTATTATATTCGTTATTTTTGTTATTTCATTACTATGTAAAAATAAGTGTATAAGCGAAGTCATCTCGCTCTGAATAAAGGACAGTTCTGACAGTCCTCAGCTTTGACAGCTCTGATATCTCTCAACTCCTGACTCAGTTAGAGTTCGACATTGCATAGTATTGTTCCCACTAGTTACCTCCCCGATAAGTAAAATCAGTAATAGCGATAGTAATTAGTACCCAAATTCCATAATTCTGAATTAGAGCTTCGTGACGTAGTCTAGAACTCTAATTGACCCTAGTTATTCGGACCAAGTCTTTCCACGTCTCGATCGTTACCTTACCACTATTATGTTCAGTTAGAGTGGTTTAGGTGTATTTAGTGTTGTGTTGTAGGATAGTACTGGTATTATCCAGACACAGTGCTAGTGTTGTTAGGCGAAACCTAAGGTTTCGCCAAAAAAAAAATGAAAATGGCGAAATGGCGAAACTGTCGAAACTGGCGAAACTGGCGAAACTACTAAAAGGTAATGAAACTAGAAAAGATAGCATAGCGAACTTTTATTGTGATGGCTAATTTTTGTAGATTATCTCGTCATTCTAAAGTATTATTAAAGTAACGATTTTCTGTCATGAAAGTCGAAACTGGCGAAACTCCGGCGAAACGTCGAAACTCAGGCGAAACGTCGAAACCCTGGCGAAACTTCCAGTAAAAAACTAAAACCCCTGGAGAAAGTTAAACACAGCGAAGTCTTTCCGAAATCTTAGAGGTTTGATCTTCGCTGTGTTTAACTTCCTCCAGGGGTTTTAGCTTTACCGAAGGCTTCGCCAGAGTTTCGACATTTCGACAGAGTTTCGACGTTTCGCCAGAGTTTCGACTTTCGCCGGGTTTAGTTTCGACTTTCGCAATTTTCCAAAAATAGTTTCGCCTAACAACACTACACAGTGCGAATCCAACTTTCACAACGTACAACAATTAACATATGGGCTAATATGCAAAAGAAAAGCCTACTATCCCAAAAATTTTTGGTAGTGAGACAGGTTATTTGACAATACAATTATCTGAAAGACTGAACAATAACAATGTCAAATAGCATGTCTCAGTAGGTCCAGGCTAATAAGTTAAATGATAATCTTACGGGTTTTAAGATAATCTTATGGGTTTGATGCATATTAATTAAATCCTTGCAGAATCGTGCTGAATAAACCTTAAACAATCAACCTAATGATTCGTCAGACCAATCAAAAAAATTAAGTAATAGGTTTAAACGAAATTTAGCGACTCTATTCAGGGTCTAATTCTACCAATTAGCTTATATGAACGAGATTTATAATAGACCGATTCGACTTCTAATTGCTGATCGATAGTTAAGTAAAAATAACAAATTTGATTATTATTTTAACCTAAAAAATTTTTTTAACAATAATATAACTAAAAAACAGAATAAAGTCTGCTATAAATTTTGGTTAAAATGTACATTTTAAAAAATAATTTACAGAATTGAGACTGGATTTTTCTTAATTTAAATTTTTTTTGCATTTTTAGTAATGCATCTTATTGGACATTAGTTTAAAATTTTATTTTTATTATGTAACAGTAGTATATTATAATTTAAATCAGGATGTGTATATAAGATTTGTAGTGTAACAAAAATCTTTTAAAATTCATTTATATTAGGGTTATAGTCAGATTAGATGTTAGAAAAAAGTAGTTTATTCAGTAAAATTGTTTAATAAAAACTTCTGTTAAAGCACTAAAAATAGTTTCATATGCTTAAACATTAATATAACAAAAAAATTATATTATTCTAATTATATATTTTAAGTTAAATATATTTATATTATAAATATCTATATTATATATTTAAATATCCTTTGATTAATTTGACCAATACTAAACCTTTTAACCAACTGGTCAAATTGGTCAAACTGGTCTGATCAAGCTTGACTATTGACTGGTCTATACCAACCCTGCTTTAAACATATATAAAAAATTTTTATAAAAATTTTTATATATATTTAAAGATATTTTTAAGTATATCTCATAAGCCAGCAGATCAATTTTAATGGTTTAACTATCATTAGAATTGTAACAATCAGTTTTACAACTTTACTTAGAAGTACAAAAAAGGTTTACTTAGTAAAATCTTGTATAATTATATAATTAAACTCTTTAATCTAATTGGTCAAATCATTTGACCAATTTGACCAATATAAACTTCTTTGACCAGACCGGTCAATTGATCAAATTGGTCTGGTCAAGCTTGACCATTGACCGGTCTATGCCGACCCTGGTCATAGGTGGGAATAAAATTTATGTTGATTCAGAATTTTTAAGGTTAGGGTTGGGATTTTTAATATAATTTTTCTAATCTAAGTAGATCCCGAGCCCTATTATAGTTTTATTCCCACTTACAACATATAGATACTATTAAATTGATTGATTAATTAACTAACTGATTAATCAATTAGTTGATTTAATTGATTAATAATTAATTGATTAATCATTAATTGATTAATCGATTAATAATTAATTGATTAATCATAATTAATCGATCGATCAATAAATGATTTTTTAAAAATAATCAACCAATTGGTTGGTTAGATCTTTTTGTTCTGTAATGCTAAAGATAGATATAAGTAGATAAAGAAATGTAGTTAGAAAGACATCGAACTTTTCATAATTTTACTAATAACAAATAAAAACCACATATTTTAAATATATATTACCTTTTCTAGTGAATTGTTTTACCTGAAATAATAAATTAATATTGTATTTTACCCAAATAAACTTAAATCTTACGCATACAACATAGTCTTAATGTCTTCTGCATCTAATGCTTATATACATCAGAAAGGTCCAAGTCCAGTATAGCAATAGTTTGATTATCCAGTTGAAGAATCAGAAAAGAGAAAAGCCAAATGCCAACTATGCGCAGAGGAAAAGTATATTGTCATAAGCAACAGCGGCATCACAAATCTATGTAATCATATTACAAAAGTCTATAATATCAATATCTCAGAGGCTGCTAGTTTAGATTTCGCTCCTCGGCCAGGTGAACATATCCTTTGAGAAGCGTTAGTTAAATGGATCGCAATGGATTGCCTTCCATTTACTTCCATTGAATTGGAAAGCTTCTGTGAGCTGGTTGAAGTAATTAGAAAATTAGAAAGAAACATTACGATTCCCTCAGCCAGAACAATAAAACACGATTTATTAGAAAAATATTCAGCACTAAAAATTATATTAAAAGATAAACTAGCAAATAATTTAAATAAGATTTCTCTTACTACAGACCTCTGGATTAGCAATAGTTGCAAGGCATTTTTAGGAGTTACAGCACACTGGATTGATGAGAACTGGCAAATTCAATCTTGTATGCTTGATTTGGCGCCGTTTAAAGGTCCTCATACTGGAGTAAATCTAGCAAATGCACTGATTACTATTTGTGATGACTTCAGTATTACTAACAAAATCCTCGGAATAACAGTTGATAATGCTTCAAGTAACAATATGTTTCTTGAAGCATTTGAAGAATTTTCTAATAATAATAGTGGTTCTTTCATTAAACGGCAAGGTTACGTTCATTGCCTTGCCCATATTATTAATTTTGCTTTGTAAGATTTTTTACACCATCTACGTTCTGAGGCCCCAGATCATGAAAATGATGAGCTTAATATTTCAAACCAAACCAATACTTCTAATACATCTCAAACCTCAACTGTTAAAAAACTTCGAAAGCTTATTGTTAAGCTTTGGTCTTCTTCTCAGTGTCATGAAAGATTAAGAGAATTGTGTGAATCTCTCGGCATAAAATATATGAGTCCAATTCTTGACTCCAAAATGTAATAAAATTCTACTCTTTATATGATTGAATGTGCTATTGAAATATCTCCAGCAAATAACAGAATAGTTAATAAAGTTCCTGAACTAAATACCTTTAGTCTCTTGCCAAGAGAATGAAATATGCTGGAAGAAATTTTATTACCTTTAAAAGTTTTTTGTAATATAACCGAAGCATTGTGTGGTAAATCATATGTTACAATGCCCTTTGCCATTCCAGCATTTAACTTAATCATAGATGATCTTGAAGAGATGTTAGAAAAAGGGTTATTTCCAATAATTAATGAAGCTATTGAAGTAGCACATGAAAAATTAAGGCTTTATTATGCCAAAAGTGACAATCCAATATATGCTGTGACAACCCTATTAGATCCAAGAATAAAGAAAGCGTTTTACAAAATAAGCAGTTGGGAGCATGAGTGGATTAATTAGACAATTGAAAGTCTAAACGATGTATATAATCAATATACAGTACTAGAAACAGATTCAGAAATTAGTAATTCTAGTATTAGTGATAGTTCTCTTAACCGTGTATTCAAGAAGCTTTGTCATTCTGCAAACACAGATAAAATTGATTCATATTTTAATAGTCCTCGGGCAAGTCCTAACATGAATGTATACCAATGGTGGAAAATATATGCTGCAGTATTTTCAAAATTAGTATTAATGGCACATGATTATTTTGCTATACCAGCAACAAGTGTCCCATCTGAGAGACTTTTCTCCAAAGGCTCGAGTATGGATACCAAAAAGCATGGATCTCTAAACCCGGAGACAATCCAAAAGGCAATTGTACTTGGTGATTGGATAGATTGAAAGGTGATTTTAATCATCTACCTTATTGGGTAGGCCTGCAAAGTTGTATATTGTGAGAGGAAAATTTCATAAGGTTGAAATTGAGGTGGTTCGGACGATCTAGGCAAAATTGGTTGGAATCTGCCAAAACTGCCAATATAGCAGAAATAGCAGTTATGGTTGTAACGGCAGAAAAGTTCGAAGTAAATTATTACCATGTAAAAAGTATTTAAATGAAGTAATTTCACTGTAAATAAAGAATAACACTCCATTGAGTTCATAACTACAAAATAAATAATACAGTAGTAGTTGTTCTCTAAGTGCCTCTTAATTAACACTTAAAGTAAAAATATTTCACTTGTTGTATTCTCTTGTCCCCATGATTCGTAAAAAGACCTATTATTGTTATCTGCTATAGGGTTTCTCTACTCTTCAAGTGCGCCTGGGTTTTAATCGGTTTTTCGGGTTCACAAGATCATGATTTGGAACATAAGGTTTATTAATCACGAACTTAATCAATTTATTAGTTTTATATAAATTAGGGTCGATTACTAATTCGATCTTTCTCTTTTTACTTTTAATATACTAACAGTGAAAAAGAAGTAAAAGTACTAATAAAACATTAGTATTACTAATAAAAATCAAGTACCAAAGTTACTAAACATACCTTGGAACCAGTCCTGTAATTGCCACAGCATCGAATTATACCCTATTCTCAGACCAAATCAAACCATGGCTTGATCTAAGCCTATTAACTAGGGTATAAAAAGAGGATTTTAGTGAAATTAGTAGTCTTTGTGTTAGAGTTTAGAGCAGTATCGACCCCTTGTTTGCTTGTAGTACCATTTTATACTGTCACAACATATATATTTTTGAAAGAAATTTACATACAAGGAGATTACATATAAGCGCCAAATTACAATTAAAAAACCAAAATAATTGTGGTTCTTTGAACATTATTATATATATTTTGTACTAGATCCTTTCATTTAATGAAACTTTCTTTTAACCAAGATACAGTTTAATTGGGTTAAATATGACATTTATCAATATTGTAATGTTCATTCAGTTCTAAACTAATAAATCTATTTTGCACCAAAATTGGTTATAAAATATTATAAAAGCATGAATTATTACTCATTAATCAAGAATTGCAAAAACTCATTTGTACTTGTTGAAAAATTACTGGTAAATTATTTTTATAAATTAGCAAACATAGTTAAACAATAATTTTTACATATAAGGCATTAAGAGAATAAATACAATACTGATTAAAAAAAGTAATACGTTTAACTGTCTATACATATCCCATCTTCATAAATTATTATTACGTAAGATCTAATCTTTCACATTTTCAATTTTGTCCTTTCCGATCTAAAAAGTCACATCACCTTCTAAAAGACAGGAGAATCATAAATTTTGTAAACTCGATAATTACCTTTGCTCTTATGTAAATATAATCTGATAATTAGAATTCTAATTCGGATTAATTTTCTATCCATTTACCCACATTACTATAGAAAAGTTTTTTATCAGAAGCATCAGTGAATAACATGTTTCAATCAACAAATGCTATTGCTTAATTTGTAATAACCAAAACTAAGTTGTTTTAATTCATTAAGTCATTCAACAAGCGTTACAATCATACCCATCTCAACATGCCATTTTATATAACAATGTACTACTTTATACACATAGATTGTCAGTGATGAATCATATTACTAACATCTATTTAATATGAAAAAGAAGTTAGAATGATGATAATATAAAAGAAGAAAAATGAAGGCAATTACTACCGGATATCACCAAATATCACGTGGTAATATCTGATACTACCTGCCTATATTTTAGAAAAAAATAAAAAGATAATTTACCTAGTTGGTGGTATTGTTATAGTATTACGATATGGTAGATTAACTAAATTATAAGTGCTTGGATCTGGTGTAGTACCATTACCCCTTCTAACGACGTAGAAAGAGTGACCATGCTATATAAATTGAAATTAAAAATTATAATTAATAATTATAGACGATAACCATAGATGATAACTATAGACGATAACCATAGACGATAACTATAGACGATAACTATAGATGATAACTATAGATAAAAAATAAATGTATACCAAATGGAAAGGATAGATATTGTTAATGAAAACCAATTCAATACCAGCATTAGCAGTATTGTAAGAGATTATATTCTGATTTGCAGGTAAACTTTGTGAACTAATGCCAGAAGTCACTTGATTTAATGTAGACTTGGTTGAAAACTATTTCCATTCATAAAGAAGTTTCTATGGTCATCTGAATTTGGGCTATAAGTAATATTTAAAATTAATTGAATGGTATTTTGTGGTGGAGGATTAGCAACAAGTGGTACTAAGCTAGAATACGGAATATCAAAACAAGTTTGTGGTTCAGTATCGGAGAACTCAAGAGTAGTTAGAGTGGTATTATTAGCACCTTCCAATTTATAGTAGCAAATGTGGTTGAAAAATATCATATTTTTTGAATTCAACAAGAAATATGCATAATTTTTTATTTATATTAGCCACCTGATTTTAAATTATGAATATATTATGAATTTATTATGCCAAAAAAATTACCGGCCAAAAAATTTTTCAGCTAATTTTTTTATGGAGCTGTAATAAAATAACAATAATTACTCTGATGTTTATTTAATTAATTGATGATATCATTAATGATCGTCAGATCATTTGGTTTGATTTCTGGGCAACCACATGATCGCTGGAGCATTTGCATCAATATATTTATATTACGTTTTATTATTAGTTATTACTGATTTGATTTATGATTAACTATTAAGGATTTGAGATCAATTTTTTACTTGATTGTGCCAAGTACTATACTGATCTAATTCTTGATTTTTTTTTTTTAGGATGTTGTTTTAAAAACAAGTGGTAATCAAAAATTGGCTGGAAACTCGAGAAACAGGTTTAAGATTTGTGCAAAGTAGAATTAACTTTCTCGAAGTTAGTAAATATTTCTTTAAACTTATTTTCTTCTGAGTCAGTACTTTATTAATTTATTTATTTTTAAGCAGCCAATATAGGAGGTGATAGAAATTCAAAAATATATTATAAAAGAGGAAGAGATTAATTACTACTGATAAAATTATAGATGATATATGCGAAAATTTCAAAATTTATTATTTTATTTAATTTTATTTATTTATTTATTATAATATTCAAATAATAATTATTGTACAATTTTTTTTTTAAATAATAAATAAAAAAATATTGTGAAATATACAAGTGAATAATATCTGTTTCATTCTTCTGCCGTAGCAACACAATCATTATTAGTTTCATCTTCTGAACTGAATAATGACCTTACCACCTCCAATATAGTTAATAGTTCATTGCGTTTCTTAGATTTTATTCCACAATATTTTTTTGAATGTTTTCACTCATCTGCTTAAGAAAAGCTTCTATTTTACAAATTATTTCTGATTTGATCATATTTGCTTTGATTTCTTGTGCAAGTTCTTCCTCTTTAATAATTAGAATCGGCCTAAAGAAAGTAGTTGAATTATTGTTATAAAAAACATTAATAATATATTCCTGTCAAGCCTGTTTTGCCAAGCGAGTAAAATTTGTCAATTGTGTGCTTAATTCATATTCTCCATCCAAATTTTTAAGACCGGTTTTCAAATTTACCAGATCTACAAATTTACTTTTTCTAACATGGGCTCAAAATCTTTGATATTCTGTAATCGGTTCTGGATAATTCCTTGGACCAACCATCTGAAGGTCATTGTATCCAATTGATTTGAAAAAATTGGTCTGCAACTAAATTTTTAATGGTTATAAGTTATTTTGAATATATAAATAAATGCTTTGATATTATTACCTGAAGAAATTTCTTGCAGTTTTTTGCTGCAATTTGCCAATGAAGCATTTGTGGAATAGGAGATATTAATGTTTTTAGAGTTTTATTTATTTCTTCCAAAATTGCATCCAACTCTTGATGCTGATTAAAAAGTCCTGACTGTGAAACCACACTATTTTTTTTATAACATTCTGTACTATTGGCTTAAGTTGCATCATTTGTACTTCATCTGAAATTTCTATCAAAGGATAGATAGGATGGTGTTGTGCCGACCATATTTGAGAAAAGGCTCTTTTTGCAGCTCTCTTTAATAATATATCATTTCTTCTAATAGCTGTCCAATAATTAATAATAGCTTGTAGATAGCAAAATATCTATTTAATATAAAATTTTATATTAGTATATTAAATGAATAAATATATATAACTAACTCTTCCCACGATCACTTGTACCAAACTTCTCTTAAAAACAATTGCTATTTTCTCAAAATTATATTAAGTAAACCTCTTTTGGCTGCCTAAGTAAAGTTGTTCTACACT
>CAJVPZ010003894.1:0-10513 GCA_910592135.1 Racocetra fulgida | reverse complement strand
TCCACTTCCACACCGCTATAATCTCGCAACAGAGCTCTATAGCTGTGTGCTTTGTTACTTGTGCTGTATTAAGAAGGTTACAGTCCACTTGTAACAATATAGATTAGAGTAGAGACT
The DNA here is from genome assembly GCA_910592135.1 of Racocetra fulgida. Lineage (NCBI taxonomy): Eukaryota > Fungi > Glomeromycota > Glomeromycetes > Diversisporales > Gigasporaceae > Racocetra > Racocetra fulgida. Next base: position 10,396 of record CAJVPZ010003894.1, on the reverse strand, counting down.
AGTTTAGATAGTATAGTATATAATTTTTACAAAGCCTAACACAGTCTTATAATTGTGATCGTCTGTTGTGAGTATATCACATATTTTTCTTTTTTCGTTATTTCTTTTATCCTTTATTTTTTTGTTTGTATCTTTTATTATATTCCCTTATATCTCTGTGTTTTTTTTTATAAAATGTTTTTTCTTTTCCTTTCACTTCTTTATGAGAAGATGTCATCAGATTGGTGATATCCTATTATAGGGCAGTAGTTAGACGAGCCCTCTGTCTAGGGTATTATTTTAATTGATCATATCTCTGCGGTTTAGCAGATCACCTGTAGGTACGTGTAGATAATCAGTTAGGTTATACAAAGTAACCGCAGGATGTCAGGGTCAAGGTTTTATTGTATTACATCTTTTACAAGAAGAGTTTTAATAAACAGGAATCACTGGTGTGATCTTGTCTAAGTGAAAAAAAAATAATAAATAATAAATAAAAAAATAATAATAAATAATAAATAAAAATAATAGATAACTAAAAAATTAATTGTTTATGAATACAATTCAACTCTTTCTAATGATCACTTGGTCAACAACAATTTATCAAACTACAGTTAGTGATATAGGAAAGTGACATAATAGACATAGCAATATTCTTGATTTTGTTCTAAGCAAACTTGTTGTTGACGAAGCCTGCAATACGTGAAACACCGAGGAGTAGGCATATAAGAATATTAGACAGGTTTGTGCCTTAGATCAAGTTTTTTCTTTTGACAGACTCCCTCACATGTTCGGCATCCAAACTAAAAGATTTATTCTAGAAGCAAGTAGAGCAAAGTCTCTGGGTAAGAATATTAAGTAGATACTTAGAAACTAAACTATACAACTATAAAACTTACAAGAAGAACCTCATATACTCTTGTTGACGCTCTACTTTTTTTTGGAGAAAAATTTTGTAAAAAAGTGGACGATTTAGCTTACCTTCTCCAAAAGATCGATATATTGTTTATTTATTAAATCAGTTGGCATTGTTTACTTTTTTCTGTCATAACAAACTTGTGGATATGTATGGAATGTAGATATGTGGATTATGTGTTTTAGAAGTGATAATTCAAACAAACAATGCTTTGAGACTAATAGTACAGATTTCTGACTTCTCTATAGTAATAATATCGAAGAAGCTGATTTTTTCACCTCCTATGATTTTTTTGCTTAAATATACTAATTATATAGATTAGAGTAGAGACTAGTTTAGATAATATAGTATGTAATTTTTATAAAGTCTGACACAGACTTATAATTGTAACCGTCCAGTGTGGATATATTCCATATTTTTTTTTCATTTTTTCTTTTATCACTTTATTTTCTTGTTTGTATCATTTATTATATTCTTTTATACCTCTGTGTTTTTTTATAAAAAAGTTTTTTCTTTTTCTTTTACTTTTCTATGAAAAGATGTCATCAGATTGGTGATATCCTATTGTAGAGCAATGGTTGAATGAGTCCTCTGTCTAGGATATTATCTTAATTGATTGTATCTTTGCGATGCGGCAAGTCACCTGTAGATATGTGTAGATAACCAGTTAGGTTATGCAAGATAATCGCAGGATGTCAGAGTTAAAGTTTTATTGTATTACATCTTTTACAAGATGAGCTTTAATAAACAGGAATCACTAGTATAACTTTGCCTAAATGAAAAAAAAATAATTGTTTATAATCTTCTGTTTCTAATTCACTAATTATTAATATATTAATAAAACTTTTCTAAAAATTTCACTTTAAAAGTTATAAAAAGTTTACTATAGTGCTAGTGCATTATCATAACCTCTAGGTTGGCAGAGTTAACAAGTCCACTAGCTAGATTCGAATGCATAACTTTATAATGACTATACGCCTTCACCATTTTACTATAGTAGATATAATTGTAAAAATTTTTGTTGTACAGTTTTTGAAGATCAATTTTCTAATCAAAGTATCTAATAAGATTAAGATTTTCTATATGATTCAAATTAAGGTTTACTATATTTAAGAGGTATGCATTATACTGCATAATCTTTGTTTTGTTAAAAAAAAATTTTTTTCTTTCAATAATTATCAAATAATAAGAACTTTGTTGAAAATGCATTATTCTACTTTATGGCATTGAACTCAAACTTAAGAAGTAAACAGTACTCAAGCTTTTTATGAAGCTTTAGACTTTGTTCAAGCTACGAACAGAAGATAATAATAATAGTAGTAATAATACTATATATAAGTAATATTGATATCGATAAAATAATAATAAAAAGAAGAAGAAGAATAATAATAATAAAATATAATAAGCTGGCAAGAGAAATTCAAGAATTAAGAAGGCAAATCAGAGTTTTAAATAACCAAATTTCTGGATTAAATAGAACTATTGAAGAGCAGCAAGAAATAATAGACAATTCAGTTGCAAAAAATTAGTCAAAAGAATAGCAATATGATCGATTGCTTATAGAGAGAAATAGACTTTAAGCAAAATCAAAAGATACAGAAGAGGAGCTTCATCAAAAAAGAGAAAGAAGAGTTTATACTAAGGGTAGAAGAAGGAAAGAGTTAGAAGAGGTAGCAGAAGATATGTTTGTTGATGCAGAGAAAGGTTTAAATAGTACAGTTAAATAATATTTTGTAAAAAGTTTTTTTTTTTAAATAATAATAAAATTTTTAAAAATTTTGTAAATAAATTAATTGTTATAAAAAAATTAAATTGTGAATTAATATAAAACTTTAAATCAAAAAAGAAGAGCTTTTAAAGAAAAATTATGAAAAGATAATAGTAATATAATAATAATTTTTTTTAAATAAATAAAGGATAGAAGAAAAAGTTAAAGAAAAAGAAGTTATAAAAATAAATTAGAATAAGAAGAAATAGATAGATTAGAATATGTTTGTTATAAAGAATAATAAAGTTTGTAAAAGTAATAAAAATATAAAAATTTGTATCGATTTTTATAGTTTATCAAATAAAATATTTAATATACTACTTAATTATATTGTCAATTTTAGTAGTAAATTTGGTTTTCTTTTTGTAATTAAATTTTTTATTAGTCCAAGCCTTGATTTGATCTAGATAATAAGAAATATTATCTTCTAAAGTGGCATTATTTAACTAATTTTAATTATCTTTATTTTGTATTGTCGATAGCGATTGACTAATTGTTTGAGTAAAAGTATTGATTTTTTTTGAGTTGAACTTGATTTTTGTTGATTATTTGTTTGAGTAGAAGTAATATTTTCTTCTGGCTTTGTTATAAAACTTTGATTATTTTTACTATTTTAATTCTCTTGCTTTTTAATATTAATTTGATTATTTGTTGTTTCAAAAAATTGTTGAGCAACAGTATATTTTTCTTGTTAAGAATTATTTAATTGTAAAACAGATTGTTGTAAATTGTTATTTTGTTGAGATTGATTGGTCTAAGATTGATAATTATTATTATTATTTTATAATTGATAATTATTGTACTTGTTGTTTCTCCAATTTTGATTTAGATAACAATTTCAAACTATATGTCTAATTTTATAGCATTTAAAGCAAGCAGGTGCTTTATAGTATTTAGCAATATGTCCAAATTTCTAATATCTTATGCATTTGTAGTTTCTTTGTACTGGTTTGTTGTTATTATAATTTTTGTATCTGCTATTATTATTTTGAAAATTTGGTCTTTTATTAACTGCTTATTAAATTATTTGTTAAAATAAAAAAAGAAGACTTTTTTTAAAAGCATCAAGAAAAGGTTGTGAAGTAGTAGAGCAATTATTAAAATATTGAGGTTGATATATTGTTGATAAATATTCTATTATGTTTATAAGTTAAATATCTTTAAAATATAATTAATAAGAAATATAAATAAAAACAAATATAAAATATTATAAAGAAAAGAAAAAATAAGATAATAAGAAAGAAAAAGAAAAAATAAAAATAAATTTAAAGAAAATTACAACACAATATCTTGAAAGTTAATTAACTCAATTGATTGTAATTGCAATAATAATATCTTATTTTTTAAAAAAAATTAAAAGTTTAAAATACTATCACCAAGATAGAATTAAATTTATAAACAAATTTTTAAATAAAATTTTAAGAAAGTAAAAAAAAAATTAATAAGTGTTTAACAAAATTCAATTTAATAGCCTCCTAAAGCACTATAAGGATTTCACAATAGGTCAATATATGGGATGGCATTATTGTCCTTTGTATATAACCAGATATAACACAAAAATGTTTGCCTTTTATAAGAAGTATTAGCCACTAGAATTTAAAGATATCCTAAGATATAATTAAAGGAAATAGTACTAATACTCAGACTGTCAACAGCTATATATGGCCTTGAATTCTAAAATAATATATAAAATATATTATTTTTATAAGAAAAGAAAATTTAAAATAATAAAAATTAAAATTAAAAGTCAAAAAGAAAAAATAAAAATAAAATAAAAGAGGTGTTGTTTTGTATAGAAGATAAAAAACAAGAAAAAAAATTTTAAAGAAACTATTAATTAGAAATCACAACAGATACAAAAAAGTTTTAGGTCTTGTTATCGTCGCCAAAACTGTAATATAGCAATACAGGGTCTTAGTAAAGCTATACTACTTGATTTAACATGTAAGAGGGTTAAAGAATATGTTTACAAACAAGAAAAGGATAAAATAAGAAAGAAAACTAAAAGAGACTTTAAAATAAAACAATAAACCAAAAATAAAGAAAAGAGGCAATGGCTTTAATTTTAAAACACAATAAAATACTCAAGAAAAGGGAGAAGAAGTGATGGCTCAACTCAATATACCAAAAATAAATATTCAAAGAAGAAAGAAGAAGCAATGGCTCAACTTTAAATATACAATAAAAACACAATAAAAGCTTTATTAAACACAATAAAACAAAGGTAGACAATGGCTACACTTCCAAAAAAATAAACTATAAATAACAAGGAATTAAAAGTAGAGAGGAGACAGTCTAATCATTAAGGAATTAAAAGTGAGTAAGGGACAGTCTATTTATTAAAAATAATTCATAAATAATAAGAAACTAAAAGGAAATAAAAGATAGTCTGCTCTGCTTTGGGGAAAAAGACAGGGTTTTTATATCTTTTAGACTATTAGTAAACGACCCAGTTAATGATCTAGTTAATGACCTAGTTAATGACCCAGTTAATGACCTAGTTAATGACTCTTTTAATAATCCAGTTAATGACCCTTTTAACAATCCAGTTAATGACCTTTTTAACAACCTAGTTAATATACTAGTTAATATACTAGTTAATGTACCTGTTAACATACCTAACATATCTGTTAACACACCAGTTAATGTAACTAATATTATACTGAAATTAATACTATTTGTCAAAAATTTTACTATCAAACTAAAGCTAAAAATAAATATATAATAAATATAAATTATACTAATAAAATATACTAATAAAATCTTCTAAAATATGCTAATAAAATCTACTAATATAACACTATTTCCTCTTTGAAAAATTTTGCTTCACAAAATTAAAAATTTAAAAATAATAAAAGAACTATTAATTAGAAATCACAACAGATACAAAAAAGTTTTAGATCCTGTCATCGTTGCCAAAACTGTAATATAGCAATACAGAGTCTTAGCAAGCTATACTACTTGACTTAATATATAAGAGGGTTAAGGAATATGTTTACAAACAAGAAAAGGATAAAATAAGAAAGAAAACTAAAAGAGACTTTAAAGTAAAACAATAAACTAAAAATAAAGAAAAGAGTCAATGGCTCTAATCCTAAAACACAATAAAATACTCAAGAAAAGGGAGAAAAGGCAATGGCTTAACTCAATATACCAAAAATAAATACTCAAAGAAGAAAGAAGAGATGATGGCTCAACTTTAAATACATAATAAAAATACAATAAAAGCTTTATTAAATACAATAAAAAGAAGGTGGGCGATGGTTACACTTTCAAGAAAATAAACTATAAATAATAAGGAATTAAAAGTAGAAAGAAGACTGTCTAATCATTAAGGAATTAAAAGTGAGTAAGGGACAGTCTATTCATTAAAAATAATCTATAAATAATAAGAAACTAAAAGGAAGTAAGGGATAGTCTGCTCTGCTTTGGAGAAAAAGGAAGTGTTTTTATATCTTTTGGACTATTAGTAAATGACCCAGTTAATGATCTAGTTAACAACCCAATTAATGACTCAGTTAACAACCCAGTTAACAACCCTTTTAATAATCCAATTAATAACTCTTTTAACAATCTAGTTAATAATTTTTTTAACAACCTAGTTAACATACCAGTTAATGTACCAGCTAATGTATCTGTTAACATATCAGTTAACATATCTGCTAATATATCAGTTAATATATCTGTTAACGCACCAGTTAATATATTTAATATTATACTAAAATTAATACTATTTGTCAAAAATTTTACTATCAAACTAAAGCTAAAAATAAATATATAATAAATATAAATTATACTAATAAAATATACTAATAAAATCTTCTAAAATATGCTAATAAAATTTACTATTATAATACTAGATAAATATTTATTCTTTAAATAATAATAAACAATTTAAATTTTTTTAAAATTTGGTTAATTTTTTTTAAAAAAATTTATATACTTTGTTGGAAATAATGCTAAAACAAGATGATGCTGAAATATGAAGGTTTCAATTTATAAATATAAACTCTACTAAAATCTATCTATACTTTTTTATTATAAATACTAGCATTAAACTCTAACTTAACTACAAAAAAAAGCTAAAAAAAAGCATTTATCAAAAAATTTAAAATTTCATATTAAAATAAATCAATGTTTCAATATATCTCTAATATGTCTTTATTTTTATTTTTTTAATTAACTAGCCTCTTTGGAGCTAAGATTTTTATTCAAATCAATTAGTAAGAAGACTCACAATGAAATCCCTATTATATTAAAAAGTACATCCAGCTATATATATACTTTTAATATTTAATTTAAATAGTTCATCTACTATTATAGGTTCTATACTATATGCTGTATCTGCAACTACAGGTGGTACCTATTTAAACACTCTATAATATAACCTACTTGTATTATTAGTATATTTTTGCCACAATTATTAGTTAAAAGAAGTCACAGATGCTTTCTTTATTCTCTTAAGATGAATTTATCCTCAAGATATTGTCGCTAGAGCTTTCTATACTCACAATCTAGCTAATCTAGACTTTTGGTAACTTATACTAAGTCTAAGAACAGGTATCTGTAAGCTGAAGCCACTACCATTACCTACTTCTGCCTTTACAAAGTTTACTCAAACCTCAGTATACATACTATACTATACAGACTATTATCTGTACTCTCAGTTTCTCAAACTACTAATTCAGATGGCTCAAAAGGGCTATAACCTGCTTCTGGTCTCTACAGTTAGGTTCTTTTTCTCTGGTTCTCCTTCAGCAACCTAGTTGGTAAAGTGTTTACCAATACTTCAGTCCTATTCAGATTTTACTAGTTCTTCAACTTGATAATCTTTTATATAATACTATTGAAGATTTGTATTACATTTCTATTTGGGGCTTGCTAAGTAAGCTTCTATATTCTTTAATTTGTTAGTTTTACATAGCTGCTTTACTTGGGTTTTGTATAACTTATACATCATACTATACTATAGTTTTATAACCTCTCAGTATTAGTTAGTATAATTATGTTACAGATGCAAACCCAATAGAATATAATCTATTGGTATATTTTATAAATTCAAATTTTGTTACTAGTGAGATTTGAACTCTTGTTTTGCTACTTGAGGTGTAGCAACTTATTAACTACACTAAGTTATCACATCTTTTTTTTTTTAATATTAAGATAACCTCTTTGTTATACTGCTCTTTATTTAAATATTAGTAGTATTTTTAACTATCAGACATATCTGACAGCTGTATATATTTGTAGAGTACAACTAGCTATATCTGCACCTTTTAAGCATCTATTTAAGTATCTACTTATTACTAGATTCTACACTAGATGCTATACCTGCACCCCATTAGAAAGAATATCTATTTAAACCCTCTGTGCCTATATATTAACCTATTTATATCCAAGCAATAATATTTAGTATCACCTTATTTTTACATGCTGACTTAAAACTTTAAAGTGGGTTCAACCATTTTAGTGAGTCATTTGACCTTGAGATAAACTTGCTAGAGCCTTTTATACCCACATTTAGGCTGATCTAGGCTTTAGTAACTTACATCTAGTCTGAGAACAAATACTTGTGGCTTTTTATTTCTGCTACTGTTATTTACTTCTACTCTTATAGAGTTTACTCATACTTTAGCTCTGATACTTATTCAATCAGGAACTTTTTTACTTGTTTATCAAACTTTCAATCCAGATAGCACGGTTTGGTCTACAAGTTATATTACCTGCTTTCTTACTAATTTAACCAAGATACTGACCTATGTACTTTTTTTTTAGTTGATTTTAACAGCCTGGTTGGTATATTGCTTGCCAAATACTCGGTTCTCATCCAAATTTGCAGCTTTTTAGATTTTTTTTTAGACTTTCCAGAACTGTTGAAAGTATATGTTACTTCTCTACTTGGACTTGCTAAATGGATTTCTATTCAGGACTAGTCTAATAGATTTATACAGATTACAGAGACTTATTATAGGTTTACACCACCTTTTATCAGTTTGTATTCCTTTGTATAACTCTTTTATTACACAAATACTTTATGATCTCCCAAGTCTATACTATCTTTCTGATAGAGCTTGTGAGATAAGCTGTCTGTTAGGCAATCATTACCTCTTGTATTTATTTGGTCTGATCATTGTTACAGGATTTATATTCCAATCTCCAAATAGTTACTATTATACAAAAGCATTTAATTTTTCGTTATTGGTGGAAATTGAACTTTGAATATGCTACTTGGAGGATAACAACTAGATCACTTCACTAAATCGTCATGCTCTTTAAGTCATTACACCTTTATTTATATATCTTTACTATTTTATATAATATATAATTATTATTAAATCGTCATACTCTTTAAGTCATTACACCTTTATTTATATATCTTTACTATTTTATATAATATATAATTATTATTAACTAGTGTAAAACCAGAACCTTGAAGAACTCTGATACAACTCAGATCTGAGTTTGTATGATATTAGCCAAATAGGCATATAAAATAGACTAAAATTTAAAAATTTATTATATAAAAATATAACGTTTAATAGATTTCTATATGAAATTTCCTTTTTTAATAATATCTAAATTATATCAAAGTTTTTTAGGGTTCTGTAAAACTTATTGCACTGCTCTGGATCTAAGTATCTTTATATATTATAGCTTATATAGAAAAATTTATCTGAATGTTTAATTTTTAAGAATATTATTATGATAAAATATGATAAATAACCAATTACATTACTAAACTGAACTATCTATATATATTATTAACTAAATAATATATAGAGTCCAGTCAACAAAAATACAGCTTATGACTTTTTTTGCAAAATTGAGTTAATTATACTATAATATAAAGTAGCTATTTTTCTATATAATTTAATATTTATAATATCAATTTATATAATAACATTTTTGCTAATGCCTACTTTTTTAAATTTTATAAATGATAAAACATGATCTAAAATTAGATTTTGTAAATCTAATTGCTAATCTTTGCTACAAAATTATAAAAAAGCATTCATATAATTAGCCAAATTATGTCGATTCAACAGGTTTTGCTATTAATAGATGTTTATTATTATTGTTATACTAAATTTTAAATATAATTTTCTTAAAATGAAAAAAAATCTATAAGCTATATTTTGTTAACAAAACTCTATATATACTTTGTATAAGTTTTAATAATTCTGTTATTTTTTATATTGTATAAGATGATAATGTAAAGCTTGACAAAAAATAGTATGTATATTGTATAGTAAAAATGTTTTAGTTTTCTATACATATAATGCTAATATATTAATTTTTTAATTAAAGTAAGGGAGGGACAGAAATCAGCTGATTTTGTAAGGAGATGAGGGTTTGTGATTCGATTAGATTCTATATTTTGTAGTTAAATTTAATTAGCTAATATTTGAATCAGGTGGAGAGTGAAGTATAGCCTCTTAATAACTTGAAATCACCTGATTTCTGTCCCTTCTTTAAGCATTCAATTAAAGTATTTTATTGTACAGTATATAATGCAGTAATGTGATAATCAATACATTTACTAATTTTTTTCTAAGTTGTTATTGGCAAGAATTATTTGTACCAATTTATATATCACTTTTTATTTAAAATGTAACACTTAAATTAGGGCTTGAAATTAGTATTAATAAACAACTAAATACTGTTATAGAACAGTTTTATTTTATTAGTTTATTATTTTATCTTAGTATTATTTTATTATTTTGATATTTGTA
>CAJVPZ010003893.1:0-10514 GCA_910592135.1 Racocetra fulgida | reverse complement strand
CCTACTACTATTAAAATTCTATATGTAATGCCTGCCGATTTTTACTATGATGCTTATATGATGCTTATACCCTTTAACGGTGAATCACCTCTTAATATTCTTTAATCTTGTTATTTATAACAATTATGAAAAAATAAATTACTATCAATATTTTTAATTCAGATTTTTTACTTAAATTAAGTTATTGATTAATCTTAAAATTTTCAGACTTTGAAATGATTTCTTTCATATTAATAAGCTTAGAAATATACATCATGTTATTATATATTTGTGAAGTAATTAAATTCTTTGATTTATTAGCTTCTAAAAATTGCTGTTTAATCTCTTTATCTGAATTAATACTTTGTTTGTTTAACTTAATATTACTATCATTGACAACTATAATATTTTTTCATTCTTTGAATTTATTAAATATTTTAACAGCTTTAGTTCTTTTTTTCATGTCTAATTTAGTATTGTTATCATGTGCAACTATAATATTTTTTCATTTTTCAAGTTTATCAATAATCTTAACAGCCTTAGGTCTGTTTTTTATATCTGAATTAATACATTGTTTTGCCAATTTAACATAATATTTTGGTGTCTTTATAAAAAATTCAGATCGTAATCTATAACAAATCATTGCTGCTAATTCAGCATCAAAATTGTAACTATCAAAAGGTTTTCGTCCAGTTAATATTTCTATTATAATAATTTCAAAACTGTAAATTTCAGTGGCTTGAATGAATTGTTTACTTTTCAAGACCTCAAATCCTAATATGGCAAAACACTATCTGTTTTTCATCACACAATATTGATGAACCTAAATCAATATAAGCTTCATATTGTTCTTTTAATAAAATATTACTAGGATTTAAATTCTAATATATAAAGTTTTTAAAATAAATATTTGATAGATCATTAACAATATCGCATAATAATTTTAGTTTAATTTTCTACTCCATTTTAAATATATCTTTAAGATTTTCATATAATGATTCAAATTTTGTGTAATTTAACACTAAAATAAAATCTTTCATATTTTTATCAATTAATATACTATAGTATTTTTCAAATTTATAATATGTTTTTAACTAAAAAATTGTCAATTTATACAATTAATTATTAAACAATATAAATTTACATGTAAAAAAAATAACATACCGTATTTAAAAAATTTGTTTATTTTTATATAAATCTTTTATTATCTTGATTGCTGCTACTTCATATTTTCTATATTGATTTTTATATGAAGTTTTATATATTACATCATATAAAAGCATTTAAGTGACAAAAGGTGGCAATTCGAGTAGACAAAATAAACTTAAAACTTCTATCTAAATAGCATACAGAGCATAGTAGTCATTAATGTTTAGTTCTTATCAGACCGCCAGGTTATCTAGATAATATTTTTTTTGATAAGTTCAAGCGCTAAGTCTGAAGTTTGCAAACAGTCCGGTCTGGTTTAGTAGGTTTTTTGGTAGCTTAGCTCATCATGTGAACAACAAATTAGCTTATATGATGAGCTAAACCACAAAAAAACTATCAGACTAGACCAGACTGTTTGCAAACTTCAAACTAAACTTCAAACCAGATAAATATATTCAGACTCGAACTAGTCTGCAAACTTAAACCAAACTCAGACCAAACTTATAATTAAGTTTGAGTCTGGTCTGAAGTTCAAAACTAGTAAAATTTAGAGTCTGAGTCTGGTTCAATACCAGACCAGACCCAGACCAGACCGAACCCAGACCAGACTTAGAAACACTGTTCACTATAATAAAAATAAATTGTATTTACTTTCAGAAATAACTATATAATGCTTGTATAATTTAATACTCAAACTAATACTATTGAATTTCTTAAACCTAATTTTGCAAAATTATAACCTGTCAATCTAATAGATAGTTTAATGTTTTTAAATCTGATAACCTCTTAATTGTCTATTATGCATATTGGTTTTGAGAAGTTTAACAGTATTAATATTAAAAAATTAAAATTTTTTCATTTTTTTAAATTTTATTATATAAATGCTTTAGGTAATTATTAATTTATTACAAAATACTGTTGAACCTTTTAAAAACAATCCTGTTAAAATCAATAATTTGTTAAAAACAAAAATTAATCTACCAAATTCATTTTTTCTATTTTAATCTGATATTATTAAACTTCTCAAAACCAATATATACAGTAGATAATTTTGTATTAGTATTATGAGTTAAAATATTTAAACTACTAGATTTATGAACTTGGTGAATTATTTTTTTATTAAATTTAATATGTTATCAATTTTGGCAAATTCCAGATTGAGAGGTTCAATACTAGTTGTGCAATAAAGTTTTTTTATAATTGTAATATACTTATATATACATCTACTTATTTATGTTATACTGTATATTGGTAATCAATAAATACAAAATCACATAAATAGTAAATGTCCAGAAACTTTTCCTGATCTGATCAATCACATAATTTATATAATCAAAATTTAATTGGTTATTCATAAGGTCGCCATGGTAACAGATCATCATAAAATAACATACTAATTTTATTATCTTTTATTAGTTTTTACTTTTTATTAGTTTTGTCATCTTTGTTAATTTTGTTATCTTTTGTTATTTTTTTTATTTTAAAAATTTTATAACAAAAAAACAAAACTTAGTTTTGACTTTTGTCAATAACAAAACCCTTAGGTTTTGTTTAACAACATTAATATAGCCATTTAAAACTTTCTATACTTTGAATTACTGGAGTAATTTGGAACCTTCTTTTAAATAAATTACAGCCCATACAAGCACACAGTTGGGCATATAGTAAATTTATTTCAATGTGCTTATATAGAGATTGTGCTTATATGGAGATTGTGCTTATATAGAGGTCTTTTTCTTATAAATTAAATCATAGTTTGGCTTAAACATAAATGTGATTACATATGGCGTGATTATCTGGGAGGTGACTATATAGAGGGACGACTGTTTATAAAAAACTAACAATACATCAAACGTATATACGTACTGGTATTAATTTCCGTTATAAACCTTAAAAGTGTTGCAGTAGGGCCAACTTTTAGCTAACATCGATCAATCATACGCTACTAAATACAAAAAGTTTTGGGATTTTTATAAGTCAAAAAGAAGGGGTTTCTTTTTTCGCATTTGCTAAAACACACTGTAGATTCTTTTATTTAGTAAAAAAAAAAATAATTTAAAGAGCGAAAAAAAAACAAATTGCTCACTTTTTATACAATAATCTTACGCGTCTTTGTAACACAAGTATAAAAAAGTATAAAACCAATCCATGCATATTTTTTACTCTGATTGGCCGAGCTTTGTACTAATCGTAATTTTTCTTGATTAATTTGATTGGTTAATGATCACGTATTGGTTAGCCAATCATATGAAAGTCTTCCTTTAAATATCAATATTTGATCACGATAAGTTTAGATTTTCGATTCTATAAAAATAAAACATGTCTAACGTATTTGGCCCGGAGAGACCGAAAGTTGATGGCGGATTTGAAAGAGATTCTGAAGAAGACCTTCTCAAACAAATGAATAAAGTTCCGTTATTCATGACTGAATTGCCAGAGGAAGAAAATGATGCACTTGCTGCTTTACAGTCTTTAATTTACGAAGGCCCACCTGAAGGTATTTACACTAAAAAGTTAAATTTGGATTCGAATGTAAAAATTTGTAATTTTATATATTCTATAGAAATCGCCGAGAATTTTAAAAACCAAGGGAATGAATGCTTTAAAGCTGGCAAATCACAATATCAAGATGCGATAAATTATTACACGAAAGCATTAGAAACAAATTGTCAAGACAATAAAATAATCGGAGCTTGTCTAACAAATCGTGCAGCCGTTAACTTAGAATTGCGTAAGTAAATGGTAATTTAATTTCACCAGGATAATAACATCTATTAATTTATTATATGTTTACTACTTAAGATTGTTTTTCTTTATAGAAAATTATCGTAAAGTCCTTACTGATTGTGCAAAAGCCATTAAATTAAACCCTAGAAGCATCAAGGCATTCTATCGCTCTGCAAAAGCTTTACATGCACTTGATAAAATTGATCAAGCTTTAGATTGTTGTGAACATGGGCTTAGAGTATATATCAATATTTTTGTATTGTATATAATGTGCAAGATAATCTCATAATTTATTATATTTGTAAATATTATTAGATAGAGCCAAATAACTTGGCTTTACAGCAGCTTAAAGAGACTTGTGTTAAACGGAAAGAGATAATGGAACAAAAAGCTAGAATTAAGGAAGAGCGTGAACGAAAGGAACGAGGAACAAGAGAGGCATTAGAGAATGCTATAAAGGTTAAAAGAATACATACATGTTGACTAAATTAATCAAAAAAATACTAATATATTTTATTAATAGATTCGTAATATTAAAATGGAAACAACACCCAACGCACCAATATCACCACACTCTGTACATATAGATACTGAAACTCAACAATTAATTTGGCCTGTCTTTTTTCTATATCCAGAATATAAAGAATCAGATTTTATTGAGGCATTTAACGAAGAAAATACTTTTTTAGATCATCTTGAAGTGATTTTTGAACAATTAGCACCTTGGGATATAGAACATAAATATACACCAGATAATTTACAAATTTACTACGAATATACACTATCAACTGGCAATGAAGAAAAACAAAAGCTAATCAGGATTGGAAAAAATTGCACTTTAAAAGAAGTATTGTCACACCCGAAATATGTTGTAAAAAATGGTATTCCTAATTTTATTATTTTGCAACGTCAAGGAAAGTTTCAAGAAGAATTTTTGACGAAATATAAAAGTTAACAAATAAATATATTTATTTAATTACAACGCCCGTTATTGATTTCGATTGAGTAAGGATATATAGTGTGCTATAGTTATCTTAAATGATATTGCTCCTGTCTGAATTCAGTTATCAATTCGGAATCGAATTCCTTTAATTTTCTTCTAAAACTTTTGTTACCGGGTGAAGTAAAAGTTAACATGTCATTGGAGATTATCAATTTCCAATCAGGAGATCTAGACGGTGTAAAAGGTTTGTGGTTCAAACTTACAGATCCATCGCCGGCAATGGACCACTTTATAGTTTTTAAAAAACAATATTTCAATATACGAGTTATCAAAAATTTTTGGAATATGTAATACAAACCGGTAAAGACCGACTAAAAAATTCATGATTATGGGTGTAGGTGCCGTCTGGAGAGAATGTTACTAATTGATTTCTTGCCCAGAGATTATCAATATTCTGTAAATAATTCTGATTAAGTATAGCTTTTTTTTGACGTGCATACAATTTAATTGTTGGCTTAATTAACTTACTGTACAAATCCACCTATTTTCAACCAAGTCACTCACATCCAATAAAGTTCGCTGTGCTTCTCTCTCAACGATATTATAAACGATTTTCCAAGTACCAGGCTTTTTAAACCAAAATATACGATTCTCTTCGCATATTTCTTTTATTCCCTGTTTATGTTCCCATCGTTTCAAAGCCAATTGACTCCAAATGTTATTATCTGAAGCTAAATTATTGAAATCACGTGAAACAATTGATAAAGGATGTAAATCTTCTTCGTCAAGTTCATTACAAATTGACAATGACAACTCGCGAGGGAGTCGTGTAAATCCCATCACTTAATAATATTTATGATGGAAAAAAGTAAGCGAAACTCGAGAACAACGCGCATGTTTCAATTATAATTGACTAACATGTGAATATGTGAATGCATGTGAAAACGTACGTACGTACGTACGGTTAAGTTTTTTAAGTTTTGCAACACAAAGAACACAAACGATTTCATAATTCGTGTAACCAAAAAGCTAATAAACCTGGACCAATTTTACCAACCCATTTTTCAAAATTCCTTATTTGGGGATGGCTAAAGCCAGGTACATCACGATATTACCGATTTTTAAATTAAATAGTTTTTATAGTAAAATCGCCTTTCCGACACTTTTACTTAGTGAACCAAGACCGGTTTAGATAGCCAATTTTTGTATTTTTCGTGTTTTAGTCTTTGGCGTCTCGCTTTGTTTTGTTCGGGCTGATCCGGGTTACATATCGGGTAATCTCGTGCTGTACCTGGCTTTAGCCAATCCCCGAATTAGGAAACTGATGATACACGATGTTTCGACATTGCATGATGATTGAAATTTTATTATCGGTATTAGTAAATTTAGATGTGAATATCAAATTATCTTTCGTCTTTGACGATCATTTCATCAGCCTGGTAAGAAAATTCGACAAAAAAATACTATTTATTACCGATGAAACTAGAATAATCACCAAGATCATTTACATACGGAGTTTTAAATACATATAATTTAATAAAATTTTTTATAACAAAATTACAGAAATTCGTATAATGACGAGTAAAAATTATATTTTTACGTAAATGATTTGGTTGTTATGCTGAAGGGTTATTTATTCCCCCGTAACGGAGAATGAATGAATTATTCTCCCGTTTTATTAATTTACGGGCAGAAGCTATTTCCCAACTGAGTTTAAAATTAAGTATTGCAAAAATAACACGTAAATCCCTATAAAAGAATAATTGTAACAAAAGTATATATTATATAGATTAGCCTTCCATTCCTTCCGAAATTTTGTTCCTTCTCCGAAGGTCATTTGAGCGATCGATCGATCATACATTATTTAATTTAACGTTTTATTTCCCGTGTAACCTACTTATAACAAGTTTAGAATAGAAGAGTCGCAAATCATACCAGATTAGAACTATTACATAAATTATCGCAGTTTGTTGACTTTTGATCAAATTTGTAGATCGCCGCACACTTATACAATTACTCGAACGATCACTTGATTGTTGTTCGGTTGCGCGATTATACAATGATTTTTTAGCGAACATAGAAATGGTCGACAAATTTTATTAAAATAATATATTGATATTGAATCTTTAGCCAAAAAACACACTTTACAACCATGCAATCGAATCAGGTGATTGTATGGGTGTGTAGTGATCTACAAATTTGTTCAAAGTTACAACAATATGCAAACCGCGATAAATTAGGACCAATCCAAAATTGGATCGAGACCGTATTACAATTGTTTGATAGGGTTAATTAAAAAACAAAGACAATCGAGATCGTTAGGTTTACAAAGATTTTTCTTAATTTAGCCAATCAGAACGATAATTCAATAAAAATAAAGTTTCGTCATTACTTAAAAATAGCCTTTTTTGGTTAATACACAGATCATCCTAAAAATTACTTTGGTTACTCATCGTTATAAGGAATTAAGTATTTACGCTTGTACGTACGTACGTAATTTGTACACGATATATATGAATTAAAATCTATTATTCGCAAAGTTTATGCATGCAATTTTTTTTATGAAAGTTCGCCTTGTCTAGGAAATTACGCATTTGATTCCATCTTGATATTACACTAATAAATGAATTCAAGTGGCTTACGATAATTAATTACCCTTAAATCAGAGCGCATGCATTAATGCTGTTATTAAAAATGTACTTTTTTGGTCCACCAGATAACTATTTTCGATTTGTTGTTCGAAAATAAAGAATTATTAAATAACTGTCTTTGTAAAATGCTCTATATGCATATTGATTCGCGTTAATCATATAATTTGGGTGCTTGATGCTATGCCAACGAGAAATATATAAAGACCCATAACATGAAGTTTCTCATCAAACTCATCAATCTGATTATCAACCAAACTACAAGAAAACTACAAGAAAACTACAAGAAAACTACTACAAAACTACTACAAATAATAAACTATGGCATCTTTTCTAAAAATTTTTATCACTTTGATTGCCATTATTGCCTTTTTATCGCATTTTACTGTCAGTGAAACATCCGACGTTCTAAATGGTTTCTGTAGTAATCTATTGAATGATTATAAGCTTGAATGCGTGTTACCTGAATTAAAGGATGAATTAACTTCCGTTGAAGGGACCAAAAAAGAAGCTACTCAAAATGTAATTGACATTTTCGAAACAAAACCTTTGAGTACTGAATGCACTACTGGAAAAGTCCTAGTAAGTAATATTATGATTATTTTATATTATCCGGTAACATACTTTAATACTAAAGTTTATTTGTTATCATATTTATAGTCTATTAAAGACCTGTCAAGTGATCTTGATTATCTTATTGGTCAACTTACAAGTATATGTGAAACAGTCGAATCTACAGCCTCTGACACTGTGGACAATGTCGACCCCAAAGCTAATGTCTCTGCATAAAATATCTAAGTTTCTATTCACAATTTTAGCATTAATTATTACTTTATATTTTGATTATTTTATTACTTATAATATCGTAATGTTAGCATTAAATTATTCATTTAGCAAATTATTCATTCTTTATAAATGTTGTGATTATTAATCAATAATAGAGTTATAATAAATAAAGAATATTCGAGCATTACATTCAAATATTCTTTCTAAACATATCGGCTAATTTTATTTAACATATAGGCTGTTTAATTTTATTTATTTATTTATTTTGACCTTGTTTAAAAAAACAATTTCTTATTGTGCGACTAAAAAAGACTCTACTTTTAAAATCAGCAAACTACGACCAACCTTAAATAAATCTGTTCGCCGACAAAAGAAACTATTTTAGTGTGTAAAACCAATATGTTCAATGTGTTTTATTGCATCGAACTAAAGAGTTCACCCTACGTACATACATAAATTATTCTTGTCACAAAAAATTGGCAGCCCCGTGATATACAGTCACTCAGACTTTATTCCTTTATTCAAGCTATTAATTTTATACTTATTATTCGGGATCTAAAAAAAGTTCTCACGATTTTTTTAAAAGAACTTTTTTGGATCCCGAATGATAAATATAAAATTAATAGCTCGGATACAGAAACATAGTCTGAGTGGCTCGTATATCACGGGACTGCCAATTTTTTGTGACATGACTAATCTACCCTCTAAAACCAATGTTTTAAGCTAGTATAGAATATACATATTATAAAAAGCGAATTAAAAACTGAAGTTTTACATAATATTTAATTAATGAATAGCGAATTAATATTAATAATTTTGGGGTTCAAACAAAATTAACATATACAATGCTTTGATATAACCTCCGGATAACTTATTTATACACTTTAAAGTGCTTTTTGAGAACATAATGTTTCACTAACGTGAAATTTTTTTTTGCACAATTTGTTTCGTTATAGTGCCAGAAAACCACCTTTAAAATAATCTTTTATAATCTTATATTTAAGTGGTGTTGCTTAGTTGCGATTTTTCATAATGAGTAAAGAAAAGAAAGTCATTGGACCATGCATTATAGAAACTTGAGAAATCTTCAGTTTGGAAGTCTGTAACCACTATGGTTCTTTCTAAAGGAGCAAGCAATAGAAAACTTTCTCCTTATGTTAAGGAATTTAATACAATATGCTTAGATTGTTATAATATAATTATTACAAATGTTTCAACAGCATGCATTTAATTGACATTCGCATGTTGAGCCAGAATCATCTGATACTAACACTAATATTCTTTTATTTTTTCACAAGCAATAAGAATATTCACAGATATGTTTTATAAAAGGGAATATAAAGGGTTGTTACCAATTTAGAATTTTGCAAAACTTCATATAATTATGCAATTGGAAACTATACCTTTTTTAAACACAATTTTTGCATTAGCAAAAATATGGCTAAATTATCTCATTTTTGAAACTCACTTGAAGATATTATTTTAGTTGTTATTGTTAAAAGAACTTATATCAACAATCAAGACATCTTTATTAATATGTTTAATATTAAATTACTCAAGAAACTTCTTATTAAGACACTAGAAAACAAATTATCAGTAGTTTAAATATTTAGAAGATTGAAGGTGTCACCAAAAGAAATAAAAATAGAAATACTTGAATAGCAATCTTGTACTAAACTTGATTTTGAAAAACAACTTAAAGATAAGAAGTTGAATTCTTCAATAGATAAAATTAAAGAAATTTTTTTAAAAGTTTTCTATAGACATTTATTTAATCAAACAAATATTTTACTTTTAAACAAAAAAATTTTAATTAATAAATTTTTATTTTGATCAGAAAAAAAGCTAAAAGGTTTGGATAAAGAAGATATAATCTGAGCTAGAAAAAAATTAACATTCTTTTAACAAGATATCCTCTTAGGATTAAATGTAGTATAACTTACCTCTTTTAAAAAACTATTAAAATTAGTCATTTTATATAGTTATTTTATTATATTTATATTGCAATCAATATTTTAATTAATATTATTATATTTTTTTTTTATACCTTCGCAATGTCATGGAAGGGTGGTTTTTATTAGGTATTTTAGTGATACATTTTTGGTTAGCGAGAGTACATATAGCCACATGTGCAACTTTTGGTTGCCTAATTTAAGTAGTCCGCCCAAAGGTTCTATACTATATGCCATACCTGTAACCTAACTAGGAGATTACCTATTTAAACCCTCTAACTTCCCCGTCCTGCACCACCACCACAATCACACCAATCCATAACCTTGTGC
>CAJVPZ010003892.1:0-10515 GCA_910592135.1 Racocetra fulgida | reverse complement strand
ATAATTGGCTAATAATATGAATGAATATACTTAAAATAGCATCAAGGCTAAAACTAGATACTCTCTAAGTGCAACTCCTTAAACGCCTCCCTAAACTCACACCTTCGCTTGGGCCTGACTAATATAATACTTATAGAATTTTTTTGCTTCTGGTTCCATCACAATATATTTAGAGAGATCCGGCTGTATATTAAATACCGGCTATTTAATAAGTATCATTCTTGATATTAAAACTCTAGTAGTCTAAAAACCAAACTAATATCCGCTTTTTATATCTATTGTTAAAAACAACAAATAGCTTGAATGTATCAAAAAAGATACTTCAAATGATATGCAGCGGAATAGCAAATGGTTTCTATATGCTACTGCACTGTATTCCTAAATAGTACCTATTATTATTTTATTTGATAAATAAAAAAGCAAACTAATAATTGGTATTTTTATTCAATGAATAACAAAATAGACATCAATTTATTGTCAACATTAGATTTCTATCAAGAGCATCATGGGTATTCATGTCACCTGATTTTGAATACAACATGAAGATGAACAAGGATCGAATATTGATCTCTTCGGTCCCATATGGGTAAGCTCGTGCTGCATTATGTTATTTCTTTTCATCGCATGTCTTTATAACTTTCATGCTGTAGTCATTAGATTAGCAAGAGCTATAATTACTATTAGATATTAAAAAAGCCAAAGGGTTAAATATCAAAGCTTGATCAAATAGGTATAAAAAAACCTCACCTTTTGCCTTGGTAAAAAAAAGCATACTCGACTCCCCTTTTCCTTACAAAGCATATTCTTATTATTGTATCTATTTTACTATTACTTACAATAAACTTAGGCGTGCTTTTATACACATTAAAATAAAGTACAATGGTAAGTGGCATAACGATCATGATCATGTAGCTATCGTGAAGACACTTCACGATCAATACTTATTTGTTGAATAAATCTTATACAAATCAAATTACGTCACAGACTTTCGCAGACATTGATGTCTGTGAGCTTACATAATCAGTATATAAACTAATAAATATTCACCTATTTATTTACTTATCATAATTATTATAACTATTTGTATCCTCATATACACTTAGTTTTTGCCTCTTTCGATAAAAGCCTTAGAAAAACCCTTTGATAAGTCATATATCGACACCTTTATTTTAGCCAAAAATCACAAGGTCATAGTTTTACACTACGTATAACCTATATGTCCCTTGAACTTCCATAAAGAGGTGCAGTTCGAGTGTGACAATGGATAATGCTAAAATTCAGATAACTGTGAAATTAATATATAATTAACACATCTTATTGGTTAATAGAGTAATTAGCCAATAGAGTTTTTAGATTTTACGATTATTCGCAATATTTATTAATATATTAGGACAAGGTGAAACCCACGTTGATTTTGTAAATTAGTGTGGATATGAAAAGGGTGAAACTCGTGTTTTTTAGGTTACTTTCTTGATGCAGATCTATTTTTTATTAGGGTTAGATGTCATTTAGGTAGTGATGTGCATCAATAATGTAATCACCTCTGACATGAGTTTCTCCCTATCGTAATATATTTATTCTCAATAGTATGGCATAATTGTTAATCCTGCTTAGGGTTAACAATAGAGCCTAATGAAGCTCTAAATAGAGTTCATCAGTAGTAGTATTTTGAGCTTCATTAACCCTATTGGCCCTATTAACTTCATTGACCCTATTGGCCCCATTGGTCCCATTGACTCCATTGACTCCATTGACCCAATTGGCCCTATTGAATTCATTAACTCCACAGCTAACTCATTCGTTTTAATTATAGAGATATACATACTTCATTATAAAAATCATATTCTTCGTATTTGGATCACTGCATAATATTATGAGTATTCGAGACTTTTGATCAAACTTTGATAATTTATTGGACCATATTCTTGAGTAGATACTCTACCATTAATGCAAGTTTGGTTATATAATATTATTTAACAACTTACTACAATTCTCGTTCAAAGTTTTCAAAATTCTAATTATTAAAATTGATTGAACATCAATATTTCAATTTAAGAAATTTGGCCCGAATACTCATAACATTACGCAATAACCCATTTGATTTTGAAACAATGCCTGTAGGTACCCAAGAATAACACATACATTAGATTTATAATATAAAAATATTTAGATTAAAAGGTTCAGCATATCTATAGTGAATGGCAGAATGCAAACAGCTCTCAAACAGCTCTCAATCTGCTATTCAACTTGCTGTTCAACATATTCTATAACTATACAGACATATATGAATAGCAAGTTGAATGATAGGTTGAGTGCCATTTGAATTCTGCTTCTCAACTTCTAAATTTACCAGTGTTACTATTTATATTGGCTTGTTATATAAAATATTTATTGTAAAAAAAGACTGGCATTTAAGCACAGAATTTCTATATCATCATATGGCCTTTGAATAACTGAAACTAGGGTTGACAATGGAGTCAATGGAGCTCGAATTAGCCAGGGCAGCCTCCCCAAAGTGCCAGTGACGTAAATCATTTTCACCAATCAGATAATACTATATATTTAACAATAAGCGATGATTTAATATATATAGTATTACTCGATTGTTAAAGTGATACGTAACTGGCACTTTTGGGGGCTGCCTTGGCTAATTCATGGAGCTCAATGGTTACATGAATGGAGCTCAATAAACTAGTATCTATTGGCTTCATTCAGAGCCCCATAGACTCCATTGAGCTTCATTGCTGATCCTGTCTAAAACCATAAAAATTTACGTTTAGAATTGCAATAATATGAAGGGTTATTTATTATAAATTGGTCAAAAGCTTGGATTTATTATCTATTTAATATTAATTTCACTATATATTAAATGATAACAGATCCAAGCCTTAAGTTAACACTATATAAGTGCTGCAAAACCTTAGCTAATCATAATAACTATCATTACAGTTTATTACAAGACACTTTTTTTATAATTTTAAGTTAAATTGTGTAACTTTAATTATATTGGATAAAAAATAGAGAATATCAATTAAAGTTTCATTTAAATACGTATATTTCATATATAAGTTATTTAGACGAGAATAATCATATTTTAGAAAACATTGGTAAGTGATATTATAATCTTTATTTTTATTATAATTGTATTTATTATATGTAATTACAATTGTTATTAATTATACTTTAATAGATAGGGCCTTGGTCGAATTGGAATTTGGCCTTGCTATAGGTGAGTGGAATTATAGTTTATTATTACCATTATTTTAAATTAATTACTTTAATGAATATAAATATTGAAAGTAAATTATACTTCAATAATAATAAATAGACGATCAGTCAATTGAAGCTTGCCCTGCCAAATTGCTTGAATAAGGTAAATGTTATTATATAATCCTTTTTATTTTTTTTATTTTATTGATATTTTTTGTTATAACATTAATAGGTAGAAATCAATGCTGAAATAATCTATATTATTGGCCATTTGCAGAGAGTACTTTTAATTCGTTAGAGTTTTCAATATACTGCGATGGCAAAATCTGCGCAGAATTTGTACAGAATTTTGCAAGCAGAATAATAAATTATTGGCGAAAATAGTCTATTGTAATAAAATTAAAATTTTCTTTTTGTTGTGATTTAGATTTTAAAATATTATTTATATGTCACCACAGAACTCACAAATGAGTATTGTTAAAAGAAAACCTACAATTCTAAAATATATTACTATGATGTTCATAATAATCTATTTTTAGAGTTGTTGGTTTTTTTTTGACAACACTCAAATCTAATGGTAATTGCAGCAGAATTTGTCGGTTAGAGCAGCAGTTCCCTGGGCGCTCTAATTTATATCAGCAGTAAAATCTGAAACTTTATTATTTACTATAGGCGTTTTAGTACTGACTTAAATATTTGAAATGGACTATACTTTAGCAAATTGAACGAGGCCTTGGTTATATTAAAGTTCAGCCCTAATATATTAGAACTTGGCGTTAATATGTTACTTGAACTAGGTGGTTGTAAATTTATTGGAAAAGTATTCATGACCTGAAAAAGCATTGTATGAAGCTAAATTAATTGATTGTTAAAAAAGTTCTGACCTTAATGTGCTAAATTGAACTTTTATATGTAGTAAAAAAAAAAAAAAAAGGCTTGATTATAATAACAAAAATACAAAAAAAAAAGTGAAATTAATATAAATAAGGTGAGTATATGCGCTTTGTATATTCACAATCATCTACAACATTAATTCTTTATCATATTCGAGTGTTCAAATTCTTTTTAAAATACAGTAAATGGAAGATATAAATCCAACCGAACTAGAAAATAACACAGATGAATTATACGGTTTGAGTGATATAGAAGATGTATCAACTGATGAAGCTTCAGATAATTTACTTCATTCAGTAGTATTGCACCTAATGAATCTGCAAGTAATATAGATTCACATAATACATCAACATTATCTCCCGTGTGGAGTTATTTTAAAAAAAATAATGATATTTCACATTGTTAACGTGTAATAAAAAATTTACAAAAAAATTTTCAACTTCCACATTGCGAAGACATTTGGAACGTAAGCATAGTATTAAAGTTAGAAAACTGTATCAATTAAAGTTGCAATTTGAACAACCTTATTCGCATAGTCAAAGTGATCAGAAAGAGCGAAATTTTTGTTTATTAGCATGGGTAGTGTGTCATCAACAACCATTTTCGGTGGTAACCAATATATATTTTAGAAATTTCGTATATAAATTAGATCCACAGTATAAAATTCCTAATCAGTTAAAAATTAAAAATATGATCATGTTAGAATTCAATATGCGTCGAATACAAATTAAAAATGAGTTAACAAAAATGCAGAGTAAAATAGCTTTTACTCTTGATTTATGATCAAATATAAATAATGAGGCGTTTATGGGAGTTACTATTCATTTTTTAAATACAGATTAGAAACTTGAACATTTTTTGTTAGATATCATTCCACTTAATAAGCGCCATACTGCACAAAACCTTGTAAGCCAATTTACGCATCTGCTTAATGAATTCTCTTTTAATGAAAAAATCATTGGACTGACGACTGATAATGAATCTGCTATGATCGCCCTAGGCAGAGAGTTAGGTACACAACTAATTCAAGAATTTAATAATAGTACATTTGCTCATATCACTACGCAGCACATATTATTAATCTAGCTGTAAAGCAAGGGTTAGAATTAATTGATATATCTATTAACAAAGTATGAAATTTGATGTCAAAAATTAAAAATTCAATAGTATTGTGTGATGAGCTGCAGTTATTGTGTAATATAAAAAACATTATCTATTTAGCTCCAGAAATCGATATCGAAACTCGGTGGAATAGTACATTTTATATGCTTAATAAGTTTAAAAAAATTGAAAATGTATTAAAAATGTTAATCATAAACCACAATGAGTTAGTTGAAATTTTCCCAAACTTAGAAGACTTACAACATATCGACGATACATTAATCTTACTAGAACCAATGGAAAAAGTAACAAAACTTCTTTCTGCTTCATCATATTCCACGATGAGATTAGTTCGTCATGTTTTTTTAGCAATTCAAACACATCTTGACAATTATATTGGTAAAGATGGATTCAAAGAATGTGAAATGGCAGCATCTATTTTTCAAAAAATTGAATCATATTGGGAATTAATAGATGATCAATATACCATTTCAACTATTCTAGATCCAAGATATAAATTGTCAGATTTTGAAGGAGAAAAACAGATTACAGCTATTAATACAATTAAAAATGTTTTTTATACTTATCTTCAACATAATCCAAATATTACCCCTACCATTTCATTAACATCTGCTGAAATGTCACAAAATTTACATGAATATTTTGTCCGCTTTAATAATCGCAAATCTTGTGTAATCAGTCATTTGCTTAGTTCACAGAATAATGAATTAGATCGCTATTTGATGTTATCTGAGGATCTTGGGATCGAGACATTAACTTGGTGCTTTTGTCATGCTAATGAATTTCCTATATTAAGTTTAATGGTGAAAGATTATTTAGTCTTACAGGCTACAAGTATAAGTTGTGAACAAGCTTTCAGTGTTGCTAGCAACACTTATAATAAAAGAAAAAATAGATTGAAACCATCAACACTACGTGCCAGCTTATGTTTAAAAAGTTGGCTTGAAAAAGAAATTAAAAATTAAAATTTTGATTCTTAATACATAGTCCATTTAAAATAGAAAAAATGAAGTACACCAACTAGCGCCCTTCTGGTAATGGATTAAAAAAAAAAAAAATAGAAAAAAAAAGTTATATATAATATAGCCTCCGGCTTTGTATAGTCGTAATATAGTTAGGGATAGGGCAAGTACTAGTATAGCTTTTTTTTTGTACTAGAATTAGAGCAGGCTATATGTAGCTGTGGCTATATATAAATTTATCCATAAAAATAAATAACAATTTCTTACTTTCCAATTAAATACCCTTTTTTTGGCGCTTAATCCTTTATGGTTTGTAAGTGCCAGTTCAAATTAATAAATATTTCTTTATGCTTGATTCTTTTATTGTCATTTAAAAAAGTTTTTCTTGTACGTACGTACATACGTACATATTAGTATATATTATGAACATCTTGATCTAAAATTAGGCACGTGATATATACATCATTAGGCCCGCAGGCCAGCCCGGGTCAGCCAATGACCCATGCAGGCCTGACCCGTGACTGACCAGGCCTGGCCCTTTTGAACACTAGTGATGATATACAAAAAGTTGCATATCACCAATCAGTTTAATCACAAACATATGGCAAAATATAGTAAAAATCATTATTTAAAGATTTTTTTTAGAAAATAACTATATTGTACACAGGATGTTTGAATATAGGTATTAATTAATTGATTTACAAATTCGTATAACAGTCAAACATTAAACCCGATTTAATGTTAGGGTAAAGTTAGCTTTAGGGTCAGAAAAGATTTTTGTTAGAAACCCGAAAGTGTGGTTTATAATCAAAATTTTGAAATATCAACAAATAGTAATTCCTTTTTTTTTCGAAATTTTTAAATATATTAATAATTAATAAAAAATGTCTTCGCGCAAACTTATTTTGGTTTTTTTTTTAATTCTGCAAGTTGATATTTATTCTTTAAAAGTACACGTAAGTAATAACTGCATATTTTAAATATTTAATTGTTTTTATATTACATCAACTAGTATTTGATTATCGTAGTGCACTAACCAAAGTCACCCTTTACAGTCAAACTAGGAATATTATCCTGCTTAAATCTGGTAGTTTGTGCTTTAAAACTCGTTCGAACACTGTTTGGAAACACATATATAAACTGAGTAGAGTGTCCAGGGTACTGCGGTGGCAGAATTTGTACAGAATTCAGCAAGCAGAATAAAAATTATTGGTGAATATAATTTATTGTGATCAAATTAGAATTTTCTTTTTGTTGTAATATTTTTTTTAAAGTATTATTTATACGTCACCGCAGAATTTGCTAATTTAACAATAATTGCAGCAGAATTTTTCAACTACAGCCCTAGATCGGGCTAAAACAACATATAGTAAATTCCGGTCATTCAAAGTGTTATTCTTAATGCATAATTATTGCGATCAAGAACAATAGCTGATAGTATAATAAGCAAATTTTATTAGTTATTTAATGCTATTGCCTTTGTTAATATATTACTTTTAATTTAGATATTTTGGATAACTGGAATTTACTATATGTCATTTTAGCCCTGCTCTGGACACTCTAAAACTTGGTTTCAAAATCTGCTTTAAACTATTTATAATTAAGTATGTGCGCTTAAACATGTTGGTTTAAAACTTGCTGATTATAGTATATAATAAATTATGTGTATATTTCGCTTAATATTTATAATATGTATATAATATTGATCATGCATCGATTAGTATCGCAAAATTTGACCAATTGGGCAAATAATTGGCTGACAGTGCTGCGCAGCCAATCATTTACACAATTGGACAAATTTTACAATATTTATCAATGCATGACTCAATATTTGTGTTATCTGGCAATTCATGATCATGATTCTCAAGTCGTGATTTGCTAACTGAGGTTTAATTTGAATAAAATTGATTATGACATAACACCCCAAAAAATAACAAAAAAATATATTATATTTCATTGCAGTGATTTTTTTTTTGACCCTCATATATTCAATCATACCCAATTCATATCACGTTTTCCAACAAAGGCTTGCGCCAAAATTTTTTTCAGATCTATATGGCTCAACATTTGTTTTACTAATACTTCTTATTAATTTATTTACTTATTCAGATAATTACATTTAAAATGCATTTTTAACATAGAAAGACCTGTATTCATTAAAGATGTTTGATTGTAATGTTTGCAATATTACTTGCCACTACTTTCAACAAGCTCATCCCAGAAAAAATCAGTTTTAAATCATTTTGAGGGATTATTTGTTGTATATGCTGTGATAATGTTAAAATAGATTTGAAGGTAAGTTTTATTTATTTTATTAGGTTGTTTGAATGTGCTTTCTTTACTCATTATATAAAGATAAAAGCAAAAAAGTTACATGTGAAGACAAAGAAAAAAATGTTATATATAAAGATAAAAAAAATATTACATATAAAAATAAAGAAAAAAATGTTATGTATGAAGATAAAAGAAAAAATTGTTGTATATAAAAACAAAAAATATTATATATTTATAGTAATTGAAAATGCTTTTACAATAAGATGCATTTTTTTTTAAAAAAAGAATTAAATATAGTAAAGGCTACCTCTATATAACAAACATGGGTGTAACAAATAAAAATGTAATTGAAAATGCTTTTATAACAAGATGCATTTTTTTAAAAAAAAGAATTAAATATAGTAAAGGTTACCTCTATATGACAAAAAGCATATAAAAATCTTATAAGGCAATTTTTATTTTATTCACACTTATAATATATCTTCTATTTTTACTAATACTTTGTCTAGCTATATGACATTAAAAAAATACTCCAAATTCTAAAAATAGAAGTTATATAGAGTGTTTTATATTAAAAGAGCACATTTTATAAATTTTTTGAAAATGAGTTTTTATTAAATTTATGTAAATTTTAATATAGTAATATTTTTTAATTATAAATAAAAGATGATTTGCATAATAAAAAATAGATATAGTATAAAAAAAATTACATAAAACTGTTTAAGGCTAAGTATATTATAAGATTACCTAATAGTTACCTATTATCTTTAATTAATCAAAATTATGAAATTTGCTTAATTTTAAATCAGTTTAAATATTAAAATAAATAATTAATCCCAATTATCTCAAATTGTTTTTATTACAAAATAGGTTTTTTAATATGAAGCACTCTATATAATTTAAAAAAAATAATATTTTTAGTTATATAACTATAAAAAAAGTATTTATTTTTTAAGAGATATTATACAATATCTAGCATTAGTGTTTTGAAGTTTAGTTTAGTTCAATTTAGGTTTAGGTTCAAGTTCAATTAAATCTAAACTAGAGTTCCAATCTATTATCTGTTTATTTATTTATCTATTGGATATCCAGATCTGAATTTATTCAGATATCTGTTTTACTATTGATATCCAGATAATTATCTGAATATTTGTCAGATTATCTGGATATCAATAGTAAATGGATATCTGGATAAATTCAGATAAGGATAAATGGATGACAGATTTATCTGGATTGGAACTCTAATCTAAACTGAACTTTAAATTTTGTAGATCTTTGAATCTGAACTTGAACTGAATTTTAAATTTATAAAGTTCATGAATATGTTTTAAGTTCAATAAATTATATATATATTATATATTATTAAAAATAATCTATTTTCAATAATAAGCTATTTTTTAGAAAAAAATATAAAATTTTTTAAATCTAAAAATAATTTATTTATATAATTATTAGTAGTTACTCTATAGTAAAGTCAAAATTTTACTAAATAAATTGATTTACTTTATTAAGTAAAAGCTTTTTAAAAGATCAAAGTATATATATTTTAAAAGTTTCATCCAAATTAGATTACTTTTTATTAATATATTTTTATATTTTATATTCAATAAATTTTTTAAAATTTTTTTAAAATTTATATTTATTGAATATAGAAATCAAAGTCAATTAATAAAAGTTATAAAATTTTTAAAATATATATTTTTTGATCTTCTAAACAACTTTTTTTTAATAAAGTAGATCAATTTATCTAGTAAAATTTTAACTTACTATAGATTAACTACTGATGATTATATAACTTGCTTATTTTTAGATCTAAGTTTTTATATTTTTTCTAAAAAAAGAAATAGCTTATTATTAAAAGTAGATTATTTTTAATAATATATAATATATATATAATTTATTGAACTTAAACATGTTTATGAACTTTAAACTAAACCCAAACTGACTCTGAACTAACTCTGAACTTAACTTAAAAGTTTAATATTGAACTTAAACTGAACTTTTTTTAAAAAATATTTAAGTTCAGTTTAATTTAAACTGCACTTAAATTTAA
>CAJVPZ010003891.1:0-10517 GCA_910592135.1 Racocetra fulgida | reverse complement strand
TCGTTGTACGGTACGATATGATTGGTAGATCATGAGCTGCGGCTGTGGCTGCGCCATCGATCCGCACTTTGGGGGGGGCCGCCCTGGTCGATTCTGTGTTATGTATTACGAGATAAGATCTTGAATTTTCATTGGTTTAATAAGATTAGCATAAATACCAAAAATGTTCGTTTTATGAAACTTTTTAAAAACTGCTATTTCAATGGATATAAAAATAAGCGATCAATGCCCGGTTTATGCGCCGTTTTTCGGGCATGCTGGAGTTGCAGCAGCGGTAGATCATTGTTTTCTCATGGTTCTTTTTTCTTAAAGAATTAAACGTTAGCTAACGTTTTCATTTCAAATTTTAAAGATGATCTTTAGCTGTAAATTTATTTTAAGCTAAAATAATTTTTGTTATTTGTCTCAATTTATTTTTATAACGGATTTTGTGGATTTATAAAATTCATTTTAATTCAAAACGATCTCAATAATAGCTATTGGTGCTGCTTATGGGACTGCAAAAGCTGGAATTGGAATCGCTGGTGCCGGAACTTTTAGACCTGAACTTATTATGAAGGTAATTTTTATTTATTTTTTAACTATTTACAATTATTTACAATTAATACTTATTGATTTTTCATATTTAGTCACTTCTACCTGTGGTTATGGCTGGTATTATTGCTGTTTATGGACTTGTCATATCTGTTTTAATATGTGGATCAAGTATGTTACGTCTTTCATTAGTAAATTTTGTTTCTCAGTGCTAAAATTTTTTTAATATGCATTTTTTTTCATAGTGGACCCAAATAAACCATATTCGCTATTTACGTAAGCTATATATCTTGTTTAAGTGGATAAGTAAATAAATGTTCGTTAATTTCAAATTCAAAATTTTTTTTTCTTAGTGGCTTTATTCATCTTGGTTCAGGTCTTACAGTAGGCCTTTCGGGTTTAGGAGCAGGTTACACAATAGGAATTGTTGGTGATGCTGTGAGTAATCTTTCCTGCGTCTTTCTTTCCAATATTTATTTCAATTATATTAAAATTTCTTTTCATATTAATACCACAAAAGTTTGTTAGAGCGTATGTACAACAAACTAGACTTTTTGTTACAATGGTTCTGATGTTAATTTTTGCCGAAGTATTGGGTCTTTATGGATTAATTATTGGGTTGATTCTTAATACTAAGACTACTAATGATTGCTAGGATGAATTATGTTTTTGAATGGTATTAATTAAGGAAAATTTTTTTTTACCAATTCCAAAATTGCACAATATACATACACCTTAAAGTAATATTATATAGATTGATTGTATTTTAAAATAAATGTTATTTTATAATAATCATTTATCTGATAGCGTGCAAAAGCATAATTCTCAAAGGTACCTTATACTGTAATAAAATCTTTATACTGTAATACGTTATCAAGATTATGTGTGAATAATGGTCTTCCTGATAACCTCCAAATAGGTTGTTGGTTTTTATAAATATGGGTTAAGTGCTGGTCGAATTTGACAAAAACGTGAGTACAAAAATTTATTTCTCAATAATCTGATTAATTATTTAGATTTATAAATTTTTTGAATTAAAATAAAATATATATATATATTAAATTTGATTAGATAGTCGTTGAGAAAATTAATTTTTTTTTATCAATTTCATCCCTTTTCCAAGTACCTAGTCCATATATTCAACCTCGAATTTTAATAGCCTTTACTATATATGAGTGTCGCTAAAAGAAAACCCGAAAATTTAAATATGACTTATATGTAAATTTTCGGGGTTTCTTTTAGCGACACTCATATATAATGTAAAACTAGATAATTTTAAAGACTTTTTCGACAGATAAAATCTAGCTATCTTTGAATTTATATATGCCAATAAAAGAAAATTAGTCAGTCGTCTTTAAAATGTTTCGATCGATCATGTGATCGATAGATTAAAAAAAAGGGAGAACGATATAAATATTCTATTTTACTGTATATCTTTAATTATCAATCGATTATCTAAGCTGTATTATTCGTAACAAGCAGCTCCATATATAGAAATTTTGCTAATGCTAAAGAAAAATAAGAAAAATATTACGCAATAAATTTTAACTATATATAAGAAAAAGATGTAATAATTATGCAGTAAAATTAACATATATCTAATTAAGAAAAATATAGTAAATTTTATTTGCAAGATCTGATTTCAAGTGCTAATTTCAGACAAGTGCAACGTCAGGTATAACTTTAAGCAGGTTTTAATTTCAAGCATGACATTAATACTACGGAGTTAGCATAAAAAATAATGAAAACATATTATTATTGTAAATTATTTGGATTTTGTGTTTTGAAATTCTTAAATCTATTTAATGAATGTTTATTTTATTCGCGATGATTGTTTGAGCATAAAAGCTATTTGCATTAAATCTCTGAATCGCGAAATAAATACTAACATGATTGACGATTATAAAGGGATTTGGATTGTGAAAAACGTGTATTATAGCGAATATAATATAAGTGATGCATAGTGTCAGGATGACTATTTAATGATCACTTATCAACCGACCACACTCAAAAAAAGAAAAAGAATTTTTTATGATCGGTCACTATCAAACAAATTAAATGATCAATCATTCCCTAATTGATCATCATCTCTATTCTTCAGTCTGTTCGTCATTTTTCGCTACTGAATCATCATTATCTGTTGATCCTGATTTTGCGATTAGTTGCTGTTCATACTGTTTTAATTGTTGTATTTCATTTTCTAATGAGGCACAAGCTACTTCTAATTGAAGCGTTTGACCAATTAATTCTGTCCATTTATTTTCCAATGCCTCGATTTGACTTCCTGCTTGAATCTATAAATAATCATGAAATTATTAAAATATGTAAACCCTACTGATTATTCTTGCAATTTAATTACCTGTTCGGCTTTTCTTTGTTTATTCAACTCTAATATATTCTGGCGATAGCCTTCTAAAGTCCTTTGAAACTGTTGTAACTCATGTTCTAATTGATAATTGTGAAGTTTCCATGCGTTTGCTCCAAAATTTTGAAGTAATTCTAGATTAAAAAATCTAGTACAATATTGTTAAGTGTAACCTTCATAATTAACAAGCGGGCAGTGGGCTGAAGTAAATACCGAAGATTTTGATGATATAATTGAGCATTCGAATTATCAACTGCTTTCTTCCACGCTTCTTCATCGTCTTTATCTTCAGGTACGATCAATTTATATCTACTAGTATCCATTTCTGCAATTGGTTTTCCTTGTTGAACTCGTTGATATTCTGTTGCAAGTATAGATGATTCCTAATTAAATGAAAATTTACTAACACATTAATAAATACGATTTAATATAATAAAAAAAAATCACGAAATTTACCTTAAATAATTCGAAATTAGAAGGAAAATGTGAAGCATAATCTCGTTTTGATTGAGAAGGTCGTTTTCTCATTTCTTGTTCAACAAGCTTGTCAACTTTTGCTCGCATTCCTTTTTAAAACAATAAACCGGTTCAATATATATTTTCATAGAGATAAATTCTTGATCTGAATGATCTAAACGTTTAGACTACCTTCATAATCAATTTCTTGATCAATATCTTGAGAAAAAAGTTAAGCCAAAACGAGGTTTATAATTTGTAATTGTATTTGTAAAAACGCGTAAAAAATTTATTGTCAACAACCTACATGGTAAAGAATCAATTAACACGTCAGGATGTTCGTTTTGTTCCATTATGAATTTTGCAAAGAATCCGTGTCCGGCTTGATGATCAAGTGATTTTTTACATCTAAATAGATTTCTGATTGGATAACGTAAGCCCTAATGCTGGCTATGCTGTATAACGTTAATGTTGTGTCGGCGTAAGAAACGATAATTGGACGTTATTAGAACTTAACGTTACAAATGGAGCCCCCAATTTCAGCATTATTCAGTTCCAACGGACGAAATTACTTTTCAAAATCTGAAATATTTCGTCTGAATAAAGCAAATTTTTCAAGGAGAAACGTTATTGACTTTCTTACATCTTTCTGATTCCATGAATACTTGGACTACAAATTAGTAGAAGAACGTAAAAAGATGCTTCCAAGAACACCACACTGACTTGGGTCCTGGAGTATAATTATATAATTATACTCCGTCAGAAGGTAGAAAGGCATTAGCTTGGGGGGCGTCAGAAAGAGGAAAGGCATTAGCTTGGGGGCGCCAGAAAGAGGAAAGGCATTGGCTTGGGGGGGGTCAGAAAGTGGAAAGGCATTAGCTTGGCGTCAGAAGGAAGAAAGGCATTAGCTTGGGGGGCGTCAGAAGGAAGAAAGGCATTAGCTTGGGGGGCGTCAGAAGGAAGAAAGGCATTAGCTTGGGGGCGTCAGAAGGAAGAAAGGCATTAGCTTGGGGGTTCTATAAAAAATAAATGCCTAAAGCTTTTTGAATATTTTTACTGAGGAAATAACAGAGAAATATAAAGAAAAACCAAATGAAACTAAAGAACAAAGAAAAAAAAGATTAGCAGCAAAAAGATCTGGTGTTCACGGAGTTAAATTAAAGAATGCGATTTTTTTATTAAACGACGTACCGAAACTTATACGACGCATAACCACTAAGATCAGTTACATGCGGAGTTTTAAATTATATGGATAATAATACGGAGTTTCAAATAATATGGATGAGATAACGATTTCTGTAATTATTTTGGTATATCTGTAATTTAATCTAAAAAAAAAATAAAAATAAAATCAAAATTTTTTTTTGTGTATTTAACTATCAAAAATGCTTTCCTTGTTGTAAATTTATTTTAAGCTAATAAAAAGACCTGTATTAAACGTTTAAATCAGGTAAATAAAAGCAAGCAAAGGAAAATAGAAAGCAAAATGGGGAAAATAGTGAAGCGCAAGAAATTCCAGAGATTTTGGGCGTAGTAAATTTTTTTTAAAAAAATAAAAAGTCTTATTACGCATACTAGAAAATATTCAATAAATAATTAGTAGTGTATATGCTTTTGCTCTTATTTTTTAATAAACAGATTTTTGATGAAAGCACCTTTTGGAAAAATAGATGCATTTTTTTTTCAAAAAGTGTATTTATTTATTATAAAGTTTTTATATTTACTAAAGATTTTGAATTCTAATCATTTAGTTTCAATGAAATTCGAATTATCCTTTTATTATACATTAACACCAATTGATGAATTCAACTACTGTATGAAGCAGATGCTAAATCATTTGAAATTGAATTAAAAATTGTAGGGAAAAAAGGCGTAATGCCGGACGGAATTATGTTTATTATGGACCAGAATTGAAATTAAACGGTTAATGCGGTTAAAGAAAATTTTAGGCGATTCCAATCCCTAGTATAAATGATTAATTATTACTTTATTCACATAAAAGTTATTGATCTTGAAAAAGTCTTTTGACCTTTCGCAACAAAAAAATGGTTAACATTAAAAATATTCACACTGATTCAAAAAATGATACGTAAATTATATAAAGAAATTGAAACAAAGTCTTCCAAGAACATGGAATAAATGATTGCCTTCTCTTCAAAAAAAAATACCGGGAAATAAAGTTGTTTAAGGTAATTCTGTAAACAATTATATTAATAGGGCAGAAAATTAATAACTTTGAATTTTACTTTTTTAGAAATTTCTTCAGAATTTTTTTTTCGAATTCTTTATTTGGTTGGTTACGCGTTCGATATTAACCGTTATACTGTTTATGCTAGGGTCGTTGCTAGTTCATAACGATAACGATAATGTCACATGAATTGCTATAGATGTGTGCCTAAATTATTTTTGAAAAGAAG
This sequence comes from Racocetra fulgida, assembly GCA_910592135.1. Classification (NCBI taxonomy): domain Eukaryota; kingdom Fungi; phylum Glomeromycota; class Glomeromycetes; order Diversisporales; family Gigasporaceae; genus Racocetra; species Racocetra fulgida. The sequence continues at coordinate 4,745 of CAJVPZ010003891.1, read as the reverse complement.
TATTTTCGGCAAACATTTCGGCAATTGATACATTTTTTATAATAAACCTCCGAAGTAACTATGCTATATAATGTATTTTGATGAAAAATTTCGGCAAGAATTTCGGTAAAGATGAAAATTAATTTCGGCAACTATGAAAGACTAATTTCTGCAGACCAAATGCCGTAATAATTTTTATGCAATTTAGGCACAAATGTACATATATGAATTGCTGCATCGGTATAATGTCCCAAAATTTTTTCGCGGATTTGATCTCAAAAATGTTTTCTCTTCGTATGATTGCCAACACAAATTTTTTAAGGTTCGAAACTTTAAAAAATCCGATACCGAACTTTCAAAGATAACATTTCAAAATACCCTCGACGTTGATGAAACTCAAGTAGATATATCAAGAGAAGTTTACACATCTGATATTGATGATACAACTTCAAAATCCACTTATTTTTAGAGTTGGTGATCACATGGTTTCAAAGTATAGGTGACCCCCAACGTCGTTAATATCAACCTAAGCCACAAGACAAGATAAATTTTTATATATCAAAATTCTTTCATATACAGTAGATACTGTCTGATTGCATGCCATCCGTCAGAGACTTTTATATGCATATAGACAGTATATGCATTTAAGTCATAAGATGTTAATAATTAAAAGCCAAAATTTTTTTATGCACTTAGAGAGTATATGCAATTAGACAGTATGCAATTAGACAGTATCGACTGTATATCAACTATATCAACTTTAATATGATTTCTCATTAATATCACTACCAACATGATTTAAAACCGATTCAAATAGGTTGATATTAACGAGGGTCACTTGTATGACTTTGCGATATAAAAGATCGTTTGGATTAAATATGGCATAGGTGACACCTTAATAAATAATCAATTGATTTAAAGTAGGTGTCACCTATACTATATTTTATCCGATCGTTTAGTTAGCTTAATAATAGGCGAAAATAGACACCTTAACATAAGACCAACGTCAGCTTGGAGTGAATAGGCGAAATGATCGCGACAATTATATTTTTTCTCTTAACAAATACAATAATATATAAGTGCAGTTCGTGTCATTGGTTTAAATTTACTTTTTATAAAGTGATTATTAGTTCAAACTATCTCATATCACTAGATGGTGGATTACCAATGATATCAAATTATATAGATATCCCATTTCTTGATTATGGTGATCCTATTTATTTCGCTGATTGGACTTCACTTTACGGAGTGATCCATGTTAATCCTTTGACATCTCCGATTTACTGTGCAACGCCCATCTGCGCGTTATTTCGTAAATAGTAAATATATTAATAAGAATGAGGAAACACTTGTTGAAAATTAAATTAGAAATTTTTATTATTTTTCAATTATTTCGCTGATTGGACATCTTTATGAAGTGATCCATGTTGATCCTTTGCACATCTCCGATCTACCGTACAACGCCTATCTGCGCGTTATTTCGGATACGCCCATGAAATAAGGAGTGATAAAGGATGGCAAAAGACGTAATTAAAATTAGGTGATGATTTGATATTAACTACTATTTTAAAGCATTTATAAACTTGAATGGCTTTAAATATTCTGACTAATGTGTGAACACAGAGGCCTCCTGATAATCTACGTGGCTCGCAAGATAGGTATAATCATTAGTTATATGAGATGCGCGTTAATTCGGGAACGCCCATGGGCGCTAATTCGAGGACCACATATGCTATTTTGGAAGAACATGGTTTTTAAATTAACGCCCACGAGCGTTATTCGAGCTTGTACATATACTTGCCGGCAAATCCCGGGCAAATTTCAAGTCCAAAAAAACACAATTGCCCTTTACAAATTAAATCAAAAAAAGATAATCTTGATACTTTGCAAATATATTATACATAGCTATAAGAACCTATACCATAAAACCTGAGATATTAATTTGGCATAGTTTGGATTTGGGCGGTAAGTATAACTTGTAGGTACATTAATATATAAATGATCCTTACTATATTATACGTATGATATTGAAATGGCTGGTATGCTTTCTTTGCTTATCTTTTAAATACAGTAATAAATATGGCGATTATTTTAATGATCATCAAGAAAATATGCCCGGCATGCATAAAAGAGATGATATGCAAGGCAGTAGAGATCTGACTCGGTCAAAAATAAGTATTCGAATATCATTTGTTCAATCTTTTTAGTATTCGAATATTCATTCAAAAATTTTAAATAAATATTCGAAATATTTATTAAATACTTATTAATAATTATAAAATAAAATTATTAATTCAGAATAAATAATAAATTAAAATAATACAGTATATATTATAAAATTAAATTGATTGCTAATATAAGTTAACAAATAATTTTTATATTTATAAACTATATTACTGTATACTAGCATAAGACCCGTCGTGTTGCTCCGAATCTAAGTACCTTTATATATTATAGCTTATATAGGAAAATTTATCTGAATGCTTAATTTTTAAGAATATCACTGTGATTAAATATGATAAATAACAAATCACATTACTAAACTGAACTATCCGTATATGTTATTAGCTAAATTAATGTACTCTATAAGTTTCAATAATCCTTATATTGTTTAATATGATAATATGAAGCTTGAAAAAAAATAGTGTTGCTAGTAAGTGTGCACTGTATAGTAAAACCGTTTTGGTTTCTCTATATAGTGCTAATGTATTAATTTTTAAACATTCAATTAAAGCGCAGTATGTAATGCAGTAATGTGATGATTGACATGTATATGTAACAATAATCAGAATGTATGTGTAATGTGATAATCGACATGTGATTTTATTTACACATGTATCAGCCAATCAAATGTTATTTTTGTCTCCTATTGTTTATCTCATAGTGTTTGTCTCTTAGTTGTTTATCTATCTATAGCAAATTATATAAGAGATATTAAAATAAATAAATAAATATAAATAATATTTTTAAGCCAATGAAAATTTATTTTTAGTATTATTAATAACAACTTATTCTGGATTTTAATTGGTCAATCAAACGATGTATACAATATTGGGAAAAGTAACAGGAAATTGTTTTCATCAGAGTTAATTTCACTCCATGTGCTGCTATGCAGCATATGAGTGAAATTAACTCCGATGAAAACAATTTCCTGTTATTTATTGTATGCCAATATTGATGTTATCCGGCGTTTTATATGACGTATGAAGTTTTTTCTGTGATATTTTGCACAGATGATTACGTAATCTTGTGCCAAAAATATCATGACAAAAAAATTCACATCATATAAAGTCGGATAAAACCCATTATTGGATGTAGAGGGTGGAATCGTTGAATAATTATCCGATCATTGATCGAAAATTTTGAGCATCGGAGTAAGCTTTTATTCACTGAGTTATATTCGATCAATCATCGAGTAAAATTAAAACTTAACGTGTTTTGTGATAGTGATAAATTTCTTGATTTAATAAGTTTTTATTGATTTAATTAAATCTTTCAAATAACATTAATTAAAGACGGAATTTGGTTTAATATTTAATAAGGATACTGCATCTTCTGCTGTTAATGTTCTGTAGAATTCTCTTTTAATAATGAAGAGAATGAATATAACTGTATAATATTTTGGCTTGTAAACCAAAATCTAATATAAAAAAGGCTTACCGATGGTTCTAAAAAACAAAGTTTAGAAAAACATTGGTCTAAAAAACAATCATGGGTTTGGTAGCATTTTAATTTGATTATAATAACCTATAAAGATTGCAAAAAAAAAAAAAACCTAGTATGACGGTCTCTACACAACCAATTTTAAGAGAAATAGCACGAAAATTTCTGCAACAGTAATTAAATGAACGCTTGTTTTCAGATTGAAGAAAATATAATGAGTGCAAGAGGACATTATTAAACCTAAAGTTATTTTGCAAAATAATATTTTTAAAACATAATATGAAGCCAATTGATTTTATTCTTTTTGAGGTTTAATATATAGTTTTTATAATGATAATATAAATATTGTAATTCATATAAATTGTATATTAAATAATTTAATAATAACTGTAAATTAATAAATTTAATATATGAGTGCTGCCAAGGGAAAACCTGTTATTGGGCTTTCAATGTTTAGTGTGCTTACCAAGTATTGTCTAGAGAAAATCTATCATTAGGCTTCTAATTATATTTTGTGGCAAGTTGTTACAAACTACAATTAAAGCATAATGATAAATTTTCCCTAGACAGCACTCAGTAAACAAATTGAATATTTTTTTTTCATTGTCAATTCTGTTTATTTCGTTATAATAACAGACTTTTATTCTTATATCAGCTAACAAAGAAATCTAAATCTATAATGTTTCAATCAAAAGATAAACTCACTCATAGCTTTATCTTGCAGGTGCTATAACACTCACTTGCAGTCAGGTCAAACCATTAAACTGCTGTGTTATGCCCAGATGTGACCTGCCTAACAAACGATTGGCCTTTTTCAAAGATTCAGAACTTACTCTGAACTTATTTCTCCCAGATTCCTCAGCTGGCTGTTGTATTATCCTGTTAAGATTCCTGTCTTATAATAGAATGTTACCAAACTGATGACACTTTCTTGTAGAGAAGGAAAAAAGAAAAAAAAAGAGACAATAGAAATAAAAAAAAAGAGTATATGGGGGGTCAATAGAAATGGGACAAATTTTTTCTAATTAAAAGTTTTCTTAACTTTAAATATAAATATCTTGTCAACTATCTTATTAAATCTAATAAATTTTTTTTTTATTTTA
>CAJVPZ010003890.1:0-10518 GCA_910592135.1 Racocetra fulgida | reverse complement strand
AGGCCTTTTGTAATACCATACAATCGTAAAGTAATAAAGGAGACTAAAGGCAAGATGGCCTAAGTGGAAAAAAAATATATATATATTATATAGATATCTATTTCTGCAATTTAACTTAAAAGAAATATGACTTTATACTCAAAAGACATTATACTAACACTTTCATGAATAAGTAATACTTTATTTCTTCTAATATTAATTTCTTTATAATAATTCCTAATTGCTTTTCTTTATTTATTATTTTTATTTATATTTATACTAATTTAATTATATTATTTATGCTTTCTTATACTTTAATAAACTTTTAATTATTATCTAATTACAGGGTGTAGCAACTTAGTGTAGTGGTGAAGTTGACACACCCCCAAGTGGTAGTGATCAGAGTTCGAATTCCACTAATAGTGAAAATTTAAATTCTAAAACGTATTACAGCAGACTGTGAGTATAATCAGATGGATTGATATCTGTAATCTGGTAGGTGTAGAATGTAGTATATCATATGAGTTACATGAAATCCAAGTAAAACAGCTGTGTAAATCCTGAGTTGGCGCACATGGGAGCCTACTTAGCAAGTCTCGAATAGAGAAGTAGCACAGATCTTCAACAGTATTATGTAAAGGATTATCAACCAGAAAATCAGAAAACTGAATAGGACCGAAGTGTTTAGCAAGGTACTCTATCAACCTGGCTGCTGGAGAGTAACTGAAGGAAAAAGACCTAACTGTGGAGACCAAGAGCAGGTCACAGCCTTTTCAGGCTATCTGGATTAGAAGTTTTGAATGATAAGTGTATAGGAGGATGGTCTGTATAGTGGGTGCTGAGGTTTGAACAAACTCTATAAGAGCAGTAGTAGATAACTGTAGTGGCCTCAGCTCGCAAGTACTTGTCTTCGAACTCAGCATAAGTTACCAAAGAAGACTAGGTATTACAGTAATTGTAAGTACTGGACTGCTCTAGCAGATGATATATCGAGGATAAATTAGTTAATTATGCTGATAGTTCTATAGGTAGACATGTAATGATCTTGGAACTTGGACTGAATTATGTATTATATGTTCAGGGTAAGATTAGATAGATTAGCAGGAAAACTTGAATCTGAGGGTTTAATTGGGTAACTCAAGTAATAATAGGTTATAAATATAGTATCTAGTATAGAACTTAATAATAGGTAGATACTTAATTAAATGCTCAAAAGGTGCAGGTATGGCTAGAATGTATCCTCATCAGAATGTACTTGTCTGGAGCCTTTTAAAAAAGAGCACCACATGATTCTATAATCTAATAAAAGCAAGAAGCCAAAGAGGCTAACCTTGATTATAAAAAAAAAATAAAAAAAATATTATCTAATTACATTGTATTACTGTTATTGTTTATCAATTGATGTTCACATGTTATATAATACTAACAATATTACTTAATACTATTAACTCTGTCATAATACTATCTCTTTGTATAATTATATAATTTTATTGAAGAGCTAATCTAATCTTCCTTTGTTATTTTTGCTTGTATATATAAGTTGTAATAAATTGGCATTCTGCTTACCAAATATAGAGGTTGTCTAAAAACTATATAATATATATATTATCTTAAATATAAACAAACCTTATAATTCAATTTATATTGAAGCAAATTTGCAAAATTTTATCTTTATTTACATCAAATTTAATTACTATTGTTACAAGTGAACTGTAGCTTTCTTAATATAGCACAAGTAATAAAGTACACGATTACAGAGATCTTTTATAAATGTAGAAGTGTGGAAGTAGAATGTAACTTTATTAGGGCAGTTCGAAGAAGGTATATAGTTAAAGAAAGATATACTTTATTTACTTGTTTATAGAACTTTAATTACAAGAAGGAATTTTATAACTAAAGGGATATTTGGGTCTAATTTAAACTAACTGGCAAAAGAGAAAAAGCCAGGATTTATATATCTTTTAAAATAATAAGAAACAGAAAAGGTAGAAAAGGTAAAAAAAATAAAAATAGTAGAAAAGATAGAAAAGATAAGAAAAATAGAAAAGGTAAGAAAGGTAGAAAAGATAAGAAAGGTAGAAAAGGTAACTGTTTCTTTGCTAATTTTGCTAATTTTGCTAATCTACTAATTTGCTTATCAATTAGCTAATTTGCTAATCAATTTAACTAATTTGTTAATCTGTTAATTACTTTGTTAATCTTTTCCTACTTAATATACTAATATAAAATAATAGAATAACAATATAAATAAATAGAGTAACAATATAAAATAATAGAATACAATATAAAATAATAGAATAATAGTATAAAATAATAGAATAATAATATAAAATAATAAAGTAACAATATAAAATAATAGAATAAAAATATAAGATAATAATATAATAATAATAATAATAAAACTAATAATAAAACTAATAATAAAATTAATAATAAAACTAATGTTAAAGCTCATTCTATAACATTTTCATCCTTTTTAAAAATAAACTCTATAAATTCTAACTTCTTTTAAAAGTAATGAAAAATTTTCTTCACTTAGCTTTTCCAAATTACTAAAGGTAATAGTGGTAGTAGAGTAAAGACAAGATAGTGTAGTACTCTAAAATTTCATTGAATATTAATATTTTTCTCTTTTCTTTTTTTTCTTAATTCGGCTGTCCTGCCTTTGTTTATTTGGGATCAAGTCATTCAAAATTACAAGTAATTTATCTCTAACTACAGTAGATCTAACCAAATGAAGAACTCACTCACATGATTTTATACATCAGGTGCGACCTGCCTCAGTAGCTCTTGGCCTCCCTCAGGGTCCTTAACTCACTAAGGACTTTTTTCTCGTTGTTCATCAGCTGGCGGCTACCCACTCATCAAGAAGTAAAATCAGAAAATAAAACAAACAAACTAAAAAAAAACACAGAGGTATAGGGAATATAGTAAAAGAATACAGAATATGAAAAAAAAGGGAGTAAAAGAATAATGAAAAAAAAACAAAAACAAATCAGAAATTTGCTAATCTTAATGCTATGGTTATCAGCCTGTGAGTGGCTTTGAAAAATTATATACTGACTAGACAAATTAGTCTCTACTTCTATTTTTCTTTAAACTAGTATGCAAAAGTAAAAACCTGATAGAAAAAACTTTATTGACTGGCTTAAGGTAGAGAGATCAGAACAGAGTTTTGGAGCATTGTTTGTACAGATATCCATTGCATTCGAGGCACGTGTATATACGTGTTTGTTGTCATGTTCCGATTTGGGAGATAAACAATGCCGACTTGTTTGGTATACGTGATGTCGATCATTTGAAGGGAGTAAGCTAAAACACCCACTTTTTACAAAAATTTCCTTAAAAAAAAGTGATGGGCCAATGAGAGTATATGAGGTTCTTCTTGTAAATTTTACAGTTGTATAGTCTAGCTTCTCCATTTCTATCACTTAGAAGTGTACTTTTGGCTACTTCTACAGACTTGTTCCCAGAATAAACCTTCTGATTTGGATGCCGAATACTTTGGGGAGTCCATCAGAAAGAAAACTTGACCTCAAAGAAAACTGTTTGTTCTTTTTAGTGCCTGCTTTTTGGTATTTCACGCCTAGACAGCTTAGACTTCGTCAACAACAAGCTGCTCCTACTTATAGGATCAAGTTTTAGTATTTTACTTTGTCACTTTTCTATACGTTTTGCTGTAGTTCGGTTTTTGTTGTTGTTGACCAGAGGATCGTCAGAAAGAGTTAAGTTTGTATATGTTTATATACAGTATTTTATTTACTTTATTAATTTATTTAATATTAGTAATGAAACTTGAAATCAAATGATGCTAAGAATTTGGTAGTTCAGTTTAAAGATATAAATTTTATTAAAATTCATATATACTCTTTATTATAAATTCTAATCCTAAATTCTAACCTAATTTTAAAAAAAATCTAAAAAAAATAGCTCAAAAATTTTTAAAATTTTATATTAAAATAATTTAAATTCTTAGCATTATCTAATTCCAATCTTTATTTTTAACATTTAATATATAGATTAATCAAAATTCTTGAGTTTATTAAAATTCAAAGAAACTAGTTGCATTTTTTCTTGCAGATAGATTAAATCAAATATATATTTTTTTAAATTCAGTTCACTATAAATCAAATAAATTAGATAGATTTTTGTAAAATGCATCAATATAATATGTTATCATACAATAATATCTTTAAAAAAATATTTTAATTGATCTATAAAAAATTTAACAAGCATGTTAATAATTATTTGGCACTTCTATTTTTTAAACCAATTTGTTGCTTTGATCCTTAATATAAATTATATAAGCACAAGAAGGTTGATATAATATATATTTTTTTTTTACTTTCGCAATATCGTTAAAGGGCGAATTTTTATTAAGTATATTAGCAGTATATTCTTGGCTAATGAGAGTATATTCTAGCTATATCTGCGCTTTTTGAGTACCTAATTAAGTAGCTATCTATTACTAGGGTTTACACTAGATGCTATATCTATAACCTACTATTACTTGAGCTATCTAATTAAACTCTCTGATGTTCTCCGTTCTGCATCACCATCTTAATTACGCCAATCTATAACCTCATGCTGCTTCATTGAAGACTACCCAGATCGATATATGCTATACTACTTGTGCCCTAATTCGACAAATAACCTAGTAGGGTTCTTATACTTACTAGGTTATCTTAGAGAAGGTATAGTATATACCTCTCTAATCTTTTTATATCCTATACATTTCTAGACTAGGCCTTTTTGGTAACTTATGCCGAGTCTGAAAACAAGTATATGCGAGCCGAGGCCACTACAGTTACCTACTACTGTCTTTGTAGAGTTTACCCAAACCCCAGTACCTACTTTATGGACTCCTTCTTATACTTCCAGAAACTCAAACTTCCAATCCGATGAACCGGAAGGGCTGAACTCTTCCTACAGTTATCTAACGGCCTGGTTGGTATAGTCTCTTGCCAAACACCTCGGTCCTGTCTGGTTTTCCAGTATCCGGTTGATCATCTATAGTAACTGTCAAAAATCTGTGCTACCTCTCTACTCGGGTCTTGCCAAGCAGGCTTCCGTATTCTGTAAATTCACTAAATTTATCTGATAGCTTTACATGGGTTTCGTGTAACTCATACATCACACTACATATTCTACTACCTCCCAATACAAGCTGGTACAACCACCATTACAGGTTTTATAACCCAATAGGATATAATTTTCCAAATGTATTTTCTATAAATTCAAATTTTCGTCGCTAATGGGATTCAAACTCTAGTCCTGCTGCTGGAGGTGCAACAACTTGCCAACTTCACTAAGTCACCACACCCTTGACATAATATTAAATTATATAAAACAATTAAAGAGTTGAAATGATTTATTCAGGTTATTAGAAACATTTGATAAAAGTTTTGATTTAAATAATTATTAATATAAAAAGGTGATTTTGTTACCAGTTCTTAGCAAAATTGCATTAATATATATTTGGTTACCAGTTTTTAGAATAGGTGTAAAATATAGCTTTTCTGTTTATAAATAAATTTAACAGATAATAGACATTCTTTATTAGAAAATTCACATAATTTTACAATTATTTCACATTTATTGCATAATTGATCTCAGTTAATTATATAATTTAGCCTATCACATCGTATAATTCTAGACACCTTACTACTTATTATACCTGTCATGTGATAATGTACCTACCTTTAAAATGATTTTGCAAAAAATAGTAGCTAGACAGATTTGCCGGTTATGTGTAATTTCAGATCTGATTATCAGACAATCTTGCTGTATTGCTTTAGCAATAATATAGCAATAATATTACGACAGGGTGAAACTAGGGATTGAAACCATCTAAAATTTTTCTTAATCATTAATCGTTTAATCGTTTAACCGTTTAATTTGGCTAGCATTAAAATAATTTCAGATTATGATCAACATAATTTCACCTGGAACTATGGAGCAACTTTTAAATAATTAAATGGTTCTAATCTTTAGATAAAACCCACACTGTGAATTAGTAAATCCACTGCATAGATTACATGAGGATAAAATTCGCTTTTGTATGATAAAAATCATAGCAAACACGGATTTCATCCCAACGTAATCTACATAGCAGATTTTACTAATTTACAACGTAAGTTTCATCCAGTCCTATAATATTTTTCTTCTATCGCTATTGTTATAAGAATAGAAGTTTTTATTACTTTTAACTTATTTTTGATTTTTTTTTTTTTTTATAAAACTTTCTTACTATGTTAAAGCAACTGATTAAAGTCTATTATTATATTCAAAACTTTTGAATGAAAAAAAATTTATTAAAAAAAAATATTTATGATATCTTAAAACTAGAAACTTCTAGAAACCAAAAGGTGTTTATAGTTGAAAAATATACGTTCAAATTTCGAGTGATGATTTTAGTATTGTAAACACTTTTCATAATTCAAATAGATGATCATCTAGTACAATTTTAGTCTATAAGTAAAAGTTTTTTATGATTTTTGAGTAAAATAGATCTTTGTCAATTTGTTGTCTATTGGTTCAATATAAAAAAAAAGCTCACTATACAAAATTGTTTTCTTAAGTAATATAACTTTTTTATACTAAACTAATGCGAAATTTATGAATTTTTGGTTTGTTATATCCAAAGTTCATTATTATAAAGTTGATTGTATATTTATGTATATGATCAAAAGAAAGGTTACGTAAGTTATGAATTAAAACCTAACTCTAATACTTCAAAATTCTGATCTGAAAGCACATATAACCTGCATATCTATTTGGCTACTATTTTTTATGAGCAACATTAGAGTTGTTTTACTTTTAAAATAAAATCATGTAACTAGTAGATATCCAGAGATTTTTTTGATATAGTAGTAGCTTCATTATTTCATAAATCTGCATGATTATCATGCCAGGTTTTGTTAAATATTATGACACAGTCAAAATTTTTAAAGCTCAAAATGTTAGGGTTAGCATTTAGAATGAGGTTAGAGATTAGCAAATTATATAGTAAAATCGCTCAAGAAAAACCTTTTGTTAGAGCACTAATGAACATTTGTTTTGAAAATTCCTAATTGTATTATATTACATCTGATTCATAAAATTTGGTTTGTATGATGTGAATAGTTTAGTCCATCAAATATTTTTATTATAAATTTAAAAATTGCAAAAACTTTTTATTTAAAAGTTTAATTATCATATTTTCGCAAAATAACGGGCATGGGCATTATTTCAAAAATTGTAACCCTTAAAATAACATATATAGCTTCAAAATAATGGCCATGAGATATAGTTATTATAGTAATATTAAAAAATATATAAAAGCTAGGCTTGTTACTAAGTAAACCTACTTTCAGACTTTCATAAAAGTTGTTTTTTTAAGGGTAGAGTATTTGTTTACTATTTGTTTGTGTATAGCATAAAAATAAACCAATTAAAATTTAATGATTTGCAAAATTAACTAATTATAATTGTATATTTGGTTGTACATGTATATTTATTTCGCATTGCATAAAAAATATGTAAACAAATATCTTACACTTAAGTACGCAACAATTCTATCGGTATTAAAATCATAAAATGGTTCAGTTATCACCCACAATCATTCTCCAAGTTTTAGAACATTTGGTTATCTTTGTAGTAAACAAAGATAAACAATATTCTAAAACTTTGAAGAGCCATTGCGGGTGATTTACTAGCCATTTTTGATTATTTTACTACCAATAAAATCATCTTGAACTGAAAACCAATTTTGTTATAGCTGAAAGTAGATTTACTTTGCACCAAACCTAGTTATGAAGCATTTTTTTTTATATAAAAAAGCACTTAAAAATTTTATATTTGTCTCAAAATAACACCTATGTGCATATTCAAAATAATATACATATACTCAAAATAACATGCAAATAGATATTATTTTGCAAAAATACAGTATAAAAAAAACTATATATATTTAGATAGCTTTTAATAAGATCTATTAAACTATATATTTTTTTATTCTCTTTAACTAGCCTCTTTGGGACTAAGGTTTTTATTCAGGTAATTACCGAGTGAGAGGCTCATCCCAACCCTGTACATTAGAGAGTATATTCTAACCATGTCTGTGCTTTTTGAGCACCTAATTAAGTATCTATCTATTGCTAGATTCTATACTAGATGTCGTACCTATAACCCACTATTACTTGAGCTATCTAATTAAACCCTCTGTAATGCAACTTTTCTTGTATTACAGTTATATCTTTACGAAGTTCTGGATTCTCACCTATACCCTTAGAACTAATTTATCCTCAAGGCATCGTTGCTAGAGCTATCCATATCCACAATTTGGTTAACCTAGACTTTTGGTAACTTACGCTGAGTTTAAGGACAAGTACTTGCAAGCCGAGGTCACTACCGTTACCTACTACCGCCCTTATAGAGTTTACCCAAACCCCAGCATCCACTATACAGACTATCATCTGTATATCTATTATCCTAAACTTCTAATTCAGATAGTCCAGAAGAGCTGTGACCTGCTCTTGGTCTCCACGATTAGGTCTTTTTCCTCCAGTTACTCTCTAGCAGCCAGGTTGGTGGAGTGCTTTGCTACATACTTTGGTCCTATTTGGTTTTCCGATTTCCTGGTTGATAATCCTTTATATAGTACCGTCGAAGATCTGTGCTACCTTTCTATTCAGATTTTGTCAAGCAGACTCCCATACTCTATAAATTTGTTGAATTTATCTGGTAGCTTCACTTAGGTTTCGTATAATTCATACGTCACACTACATGTTCCACTACCTCCCAGTACAAGCTGGTACAACCACCATTACAGGTTCTATAACCCAATAGGATACAGTCTTTTAAATATATTTTCTTAAATTCGAATTTTTGTCACTGGTAGGATTCGAACTCTAGTCCTGCTGCTTGGAGGTGCGACAACTTGCCAACTTTACTAAGTCGCCACACCTTTATTAAATTATATATTTAGTTTTAAGCATTTTAAACTTTTATTAGAAAAAATTTACTTTTTAAAAAATGCAACTTCAAAATTTCAGCACTAATATAAAAAAAATTAAAAAAATTTGATGAAAACTGTATTACAATGATTGATATAAACAATAAACAGATCTATTTTATCACTCTTTCTGCTGATCATCAAAATACAAATTTTCTAAAACACAAAATTATTAAAAACTACAAAAGACACAAAAAGCTACTAGGAAACAAATCTCGGAGCTCTAAGAAAAGAAGAAGAGGACTACAAGAAACACTCAGTCTCTTAAAAGACTTAAGTAAAAAGAACAGAAGTAGCAAAGAAATAAAAGAAGTCATGAAAAATTGTCGATATTTTTTTGCACTTTGTGAATTTTTGGGGAATCAGCCTTAACCCTGAATTGCAGATCTGTTTTGATAGTACAAGAATCACAACACGTAATAAAAAATAAACAAAGAAAACACACCAAAAACCACATAACAAAAATAAGCAATGGAGGTAAACAATCGCAACAAATAGCAACAACAAATAATGATAACAAAAAAACAACAAGTCACATAAACCAGAAGTTAGTACAAGTTGCTAGAAAAAGACCTGTTACAAAAAAAGGGTTATTAGAAGCTATCTAGGATATAATAATAGCAATAACTAATGAAATGATAAACATGCAAGTAGATCAAATAATGTTAGAATATACTAGACAGCAACCTATCCCAAAAGAAGTAGCCGAAGCACAGATAGAAAAACTTTTTGAAGAATTTCGAAGGTATAACAGAGGAAAATTAAAGTATACAGAACTTGTACTTTTAAAAAGAGACTATGAATGTTTTTATGAAGCAATACAAAAAGGAGAGGACTCAGTTATTAAAATTATAAAGAAGAGATAGCCAGTATTATGGTAGAATTAAGGATGGCTAACAGAATAAGAAGATTACTAGAAGATAGAGAAAGACAAGATGCTGAAATAAGGTTGAAATTAGAATTAGGATGTAGGAAAAAACTTCAAGAACAAAGGAAAAATCAATAAAAACAGCACAATAAAACAGTCCTGAAGTTTATAATACAACAATTCAAAGAATCTGTTAAGACTATCACAGCAAATCAACAAGAAATTAAAAGAAAAGCTAAAAAAGAAAAGGAGAAGATGCAAGTTCAACAAAAAAAAAAGCAAGCTGCTAAAATAAAATCAAAGTTAAATCTAGATTGGAGTAAAAGACTTCAAAAACAAAAGAAAACTCGACAAAGGCAGCAGAACCAAAAAGTACTAAAAACTCTAATATTACAGTTTAAAATATTTGTTGAATCTACGGCATTTAGACAAGAAGAAGAAAAAAAGAGAATCAGAAAAGAAAAGAAAAAAAGAAGCAAAAGACAAAATATTTTAGATCTTACAGAAACAAAAATACGAAACAAGATTCAAGAAATAACAAAACCAAAAATTATACTAACAACTCTGGCAGAATAGTTAATAGAAGTAATATATCAAGTTAGTATCAAGGACTCACAACATAATAACAGGACATGGAAAAAGAAAAAGAAAGAGTTGCTTGCAAAATGGATACATA
>CAJVPZ010003889.1:0-10518 GCA_910592135.1 Racocetra fulgida | reverse complement strand
TCTAGAACATTCTGTTACTTTTTGCTTCACGTGACTTGTTGTTTTTCCATTGTTGTTTTTTGTTATTGTTGTTGTTTGTTGAGGTTGTTTACCATTTTCGTTTATATTTGTCATGTGGTTTTTAGTGTGTTTCTTTTGTTTATTCTTTATTACGTGTTGTAATTCTTGTATTACCAAAACAGATCTGCATTACAGAGTCAAGGCCGATTCCCCAAAAATTCGCAAAAAAAACAAAAAGATTAAAAGTTTTGCAAGATTTCTTTTATATTCTTGCCGTTTTTGCTCCACTAACTCAAGTCTCTTAAGAGACTGAGTGCTTTCTGCCATCCTTTTCCTTTTTTCTTAGAGCTTCGAGTTTGGTTTCTTATTAGACTTTGTGTGTTTTTTGAAGTTTTTTAATAATTTTTATTTACGTAAATTTGTGTATAAAGGATCAGCGGAAAGAGTTGTTATTTATTACAAGTATCCATATAAATAATAATTTATTAATATAATAATTTTTATATAATCAACTAATCATTTTTTGATAATATTTTAACAATCACTAAACTAATTTAGATAATCTAACTATCTTTAAGTTCATCTTATTAAGCTCTACACCTTTTAATTAATTGCTTTAGTTGTTAACTTAGTATGAAAAAGGTTTATTTATATAGTAATCTGTATTATATTATACTAAGATTATTTATTAGATAACTGATAAATCATTAATTAAATAAAAATCTAAGCCTAAGAAATTAGGTTAAAAAAAAATAAATATAATTCTCTTTATAAATTCTTTATAGAAAGTTACAAAAATTAAGTGATTTTTTAAAGAGAAAAAAGTAAAAATTAAAATTATATAAAAAATCTAATTTTATATATATTAAAAAAAAAAAAAAAAAAAGAGATGTGACAACTTAGTGAAGTGGTCAAGTTGTCGCCCCCAAGTGGTACATCCAGAGTTCAATTCTCACTAATAACAAAAAATCGAATTCTTCTGTGCATTGATGACTATTCAGGTATTAGAATGTAGATCTTGTAATAATGATCAGACCAAATAGGTACAAGGGGTAATGATCGCCTAACAGATGATTTATCTTACAAGCTCTAATTAGGAGTGGTAGTACAAACTTGGAAGATCTTGGTGCATTCATATAATAGAGGAGTTATACAAAGGGATACATATCGATAAAGGCAGTATAAATCCATGATAAGTTCCCAGGACCTGTGTAAATCTGTTGAACTTTGTCCTGAATAGGAATCCACTTGGCAAGTCTTGAATAGAGAGGTAGCACTACTTTCAACAGCTCTGGAAAGTCTGAGAAGAAAACCAATAAGCTGTGGATCCAGATGAGGTCTAGGTGTTTGGTGAGCACTATACCAACTAGACTACCAGAATCGATCAGAGAAAAAGAGCACAGGCTAGTATCTGGGTTAAGCCAGTAGGAAAGCGGATAATATAACTTGTGGATCAAACTGGGCTATCTAGATTAGAAGTTTGGTGAAATAGTAGAAGGATTCCTAATTAGATGAGTAAGGGCTGAGATAGAGTGAACTCTATGAGAGCAGAAGTAGATAACGGTAGTGGCTTCAGCTCGCAAGTACTTGTCTTCAGACTCGGTATAAGTTACTGAAACCTAGATCAGCCTAAATGTGGGTATAGAAGGCTCTAGCAGATTTATCTCGAGGACAAAGGACCTATAGGTGGGTCTGTCTTAAAGTCTTAAGTCAGAGATCCGAAAATAAGGGGTACTAATATATTCTTACTCAATTAGAAGATTAATATACATAGGCGCAAAGGGTTTAAATAGGTAACTCGGTAGGGTTATAAGTATGGCAGCTAGTGTAAAACCTTTGGGTATTTACTTAAATAGGCAATCAAAAGTTGTATATATGGCTAGTTGTACTCTTCAAATATGTGTATAGTATGGAGTTCTATACTATAAAAGTTAACAATAATTAAATAAAAGGACAGCAACCAAGAAGTTACCTTAAAATCAAAAAAAAAAAAAAAAATATAGTGATTTAGTGAAGTAGTTGGATTGTTACTTCTAAGTAACACATCTAGAGTTTAATTCCTATTAACAGTAAAAAATTAAATTCTTTTATATAATGACAACTTTTTATATATTAGAAAGAAGATTTTGTTATATCTGAGTATATCTTATTAGAAAGAATATTTATTGCACTATTAGACTAATCTAAAGAAGATTTTATATATTTGTATAATGTATAAGTTATACAAAAAAGATATAAGGATTTGGGTTTCATAGTTTAGCAGTTAAACTTCTAAACCTTTACAGACTAGATTAACAATTCAAGTTAAACTGAAGACAAAATTTAATAAAATTTGCTTCTATAATTTATAGGGGTTATAAAATCGAATATAAAGCTTTATAAAAGTTTAAGTGCAATACAAAACCAGAATAAAGAGTTTTCAGAAAAAGATCAGATCATGGAGTACAGATACCATATATAATAGCAATATTATAGACGATTTTATTATATAAAAATCATATACTTTAGTTTTCTAATTAGGTAACTTAGAAGCAGTACTAATATTCCTGCATCTAACTTGTAGAGTACTTGTTTAAAAAGGTGATACAATAGTAGCCAAAACTGAAGTAATAAAAGAAGCAATGATATATGACTATAAGCTATAATAAAGAATTATGGCTTAACTAAAATTAGAAGTACTTCTAGCTCTGCAGACCACCTACTAAGGAAGGTTATTTAATATAGAGAGCATAATCTATTTCTATATATCTAAATGTATTAAATCAAAGCTTTGATCACATCTATATAGAAATTTATAATAAAAAGAGTTAAGAATTTACCAGTATGAATACTGTACCAACCAAAGTTGAGATACTCCAAATTGGAAGTTATACAATATATATAATGAAGGCTAATAGTTAAAAAAATATATCTCAAAACAAGTTTCTAATAAATACTATAAAAAGAAGTACAAAGAGAATAGAAAAGTATACAAGCATATAAAAAACCAAAAAAGAGACAATAAAAGATCTGTCGATGGCAAGCTAATAGTAGCAACAGGTCCCTGGCTTGAAATACAGATTAGTAGTATCTAAGCAAATAAGTGAAATACAAATTAGTATAACTTAGTTAGCACAAACACAAAATAAGTTCTAATCTATAATGCAATACCAACTTTATTATGTGATAAACATTACTAGATAGCAGGAATCTGGTTTGAAATACATATATAAGAAGCTTTTAACAAGCACACTAATTTGAAAGATCTTTAGAGACTAATTATCTAAATAAACCAAATTAAGAGTTACTGAAGTTTGATTGTAGATTATAAGAAGAATACAGTTGGATAACTGAAATTAATTAGTTGTAAAGCACAAAATTAGATAATACAAAGATAAGATATAGAATACTCTATTAAGTTTAGGTTATAGATAAAGTAGTCTAAGTTTCATATTCAAAAATTAATTAAATAGTAAGTGTATAAGTGAGCAATAAGATTGTATACAAACTTAAGAATTAATAAAAATATAAAAGACAAAACTTTATCTTAATACTAACAAAAAACAAAGAGATACAAAACTGATAAAGTAGTATAAACTTATAATAAGTTCTTGAAATCATATTAATTTAATGAACAATATTAAAAAAGCTTGTTTGACAAGATTTGAATAGAGATGTAATACAAGTTTTCAATAATAGCTATCAAAATAAGCTTTATCAAAACCCTGAAGAACTTAGATATAACTCAGAGGTTACTAAAAATGAAAATTTGTACAGTATAAAAATTTATCGAACATTGCATTTTTATATAGTAAATTTTTTTCAAAACTCTTTCCAACGATCCTCTAGACAACAACAACAGAAAACCAAACTACAGAAAAATGATATAGGAACGTCTAAGACAGATACTTCTTAGTCCTACCTTAGAGTAAAGCAGTTGTTGACGAAGTCTAAAGATGTGAAACACCGAGGAGCAGGTGTTTTTTAGATGGTTTTTCTTGAGGTCAAACTTTGCTGTTTCTAGTAAACTTCTCAAGTTATTCAGCATCCAAACCAGAAGGGTATTCTGAAAACTGTTTTTACCTTAGTGTAGGTTGTTGTCGACGAAGTTCAAAAGACGTAATATACTGAAGAGCAGGCATAACTTGGATGGTTTTTTTTGGGGTCAAGTTTTTTTTGCTAATTTATCGAACGGACTCTCTAAGTTATTTGGCATTTAAATCAGAAAGTCTATTCTGAGAACAAAAAGTAGTCAAAAGACTCTCGCTGAGATAGTTGAAGCTTGAAGAATTGTCTATATAACTGTAAAACTTACAGAAGAACCTCACATACTCTCATTGTCCCTCCACTTTTTTTTCAAGAAAAATTTTGTAAAAAAGTGGGCGATTTAGCTTACCTCCTCCAAAAGATCGATATATTGTTTACTTACCAAATCAGTCGGCATTGTTTACTTTTTTTCTATTACAACAAACACATGGATACTTATAGAATGTGGACATATGGATTACGTGTTTCAGAAGTGGCAACCTGGACAAACAATGCTTTGTGACCAACTGTGTGAATTTCTGACTTCTCTATGATATCCAAAGCACACTTTTGTTTACGCTTCTATGGGAGTTTAAACAAAAGAAGCTGGAGAGCTTATAGTACTAGAGTACAATACTGATATCGAAGAGCTTTTTTTTCCTTTTAGATTTTCGCTTAAATATACTAATTAGTTAAATTAGTGTAAAGACTAGTTTAAATAGTAGTATATAATTTTTACAAAGCCCGACACAGACTTATAATTGTGACTATTCGATGTGGATGAAATATCACACTTTATTTTGTTTTTCTTTTTTTTCGTTTTCCCTTTACCTCCTTTATTTTCTTGTTTGTATCTTTATCATATTCCTCTATACCTCTGTGTTTTTTTTTATATATAGTTTTTCTTTTTCTTTTTACTTCTCTATAAGAAGATATTATCAAATTGGTGGTATTCTATTGTAGAGCGGTGGGTCAGACAAGCCCTCTAGTTAGGGTATTACCTTTTGGTTTTATCTCGCTGGTGTGGCAGGTCGCCGATAGGCACTCAGTAGAGCAGCCATAGGATGTTAAAATCCTAGGTTTATTATTATAGTGATACTTGTAATCTTCCACAGAATTGAAGCTTTAATAAACATCGATTACTAGCGCGATCTTGCCTAAGTGAAAAAAAAATATATATATATAGTAAATTTTTAATTTTTGGTCTATTTTATATGTCTATTTAGCTGATATTATACAAACTCAGATCTGAGTTGTATCAAAGTTCTTTAGGCTCCCGCTTTATCCAAGGCTAATGAACTAGACAAGACAAGAGTATTAACAAGTTACTTCACCAACCAGGCTATTAAGTCAATTGGAGAAAAAAACTGGTATTCTTACTAGCCTATTTAGATTGGTAGTCTAAAGAGATTAGCTAAGAATACTAAAAAAGAAAATACTAAGTTGTTTTGAAGAAAGAGTACAAGAGTTTAGATGAACTCTATAAGGGCCAGAGGATTAGATAATATGGTTTGCTTATAAAAGCTTGGAATCTATCTAACAAATTTATTTGTAAAAGAAATTAGTAGTATGATTTGCTTGTAAAGATATAGAACCTATTTGATAATACCTTTTAAAAAAAAACTAGTTAATACAGTAATAGTAGGTACTAAACTGTTCTAGTAAATAATGTACTCAAAGATGTACTAGTAATAGTTATCCTATAGATAGAACATAATGATTTTGAAACTTTGACTAATTAATATAGAAAATTGCTATTTGTATTATAATTTTTGCTATTTATACTATTAATTTAACTAAAACTAACTCTAACTCTGGTCAAGCTAATGATACAAATAGCAAAAACTATGATGCAAATAGCAGTACCTTTAATATATTATATGTTTAAAATGAATTAGTATAGAAATCTTTAATTAAAAAGGTTCAATAGAAGATCTATAAACAAATCTCAGATATGATATATGAAGAGTAATTAGATATAGCAAAGGCTTTAAATAGGCAATAACTAAAATTGTATATATGTTTATATATATTCTTGTCAAAATATATTTGTCTAAGATAAGGCATTACATAATTCTATAATTTAATAAAAACAATAAGCCAAAAAGGCTAATCTTAATACCATACTCTTTATCCTACTATCTTTCAGAACATTAACTATTTCCACTCTGGAGCATTAAATTCACCTTTACACTTGCTTAACTATTCTAATTTAATACTACTTCTGCATATTATTAATACATATATTACTAATTATATTAATTTAGTCGAATTAGATTTGTCACAAGACCAAAAAGCTGAACTTATCTATCAAATTTAACATCACGAGACATTTAACTCTGTAGCAATACAACCTTCTTCACATTACTTGGAACTTACACTTAAAGATTTAATCTCCAACTCCATAGTTCAAACAGTTCAAAACTTTAACATACTCTATAAACAAGCATCTCATATCATTATTGAATTGTTTTTTAAAATTAACAAACAAATATATAAACAACTTTGGAAGCCCTATTGTATTAACTTCTCTAATTAGAGAAAGCAGCAACAAATAATATATCCCTACTATAAATCTAAAGAGATACCACCAACTACTTATAGAAATAACTGCCTCAAATAAATTATACTTACTCCTGTCTATATAATACAGCAGATCAACTACATTTCTACTTAGATACCTGTCCTCTCTTGGGTCAAGCTATATAAAAAATTGGCATCTGATATAAATACTGGATCAAATATAGTTTTATTTAAAATTTTATTCTAACTTTAAGAATCTAGATAAGTCTTTGACTACTCTAGTGGGTTTAGGTTGCAGATAAATATGTCTGAGCTTTTATTCTTGCATATAATTTTTATTTTTATTTGTACTTGTACAAGTAGTAGTATTTCTATATAACTTTTATATAGTTACTATTTTCAAAATTACTAATAATAGGTTTAGATCACAGATAACTCCTATAACTCTTGAGTTAGCAAGGGCTCTGTCTGAGTCTCTAGTTTTAGTATCTTATAGATATAAAGTTTAAATAATGTAATTTCTTTATTTAATTATTTGTAAAAAAATTTAATTGGATTTTAATAAAGATAAAAACATGACCTCACCTTTGAAGATTAAAAAAAAAAAAAAAAATTACTAATAAAGATATAAGCAAGGCCTCACCTCAATACCAAAAAAAAAAAAAAAAGGCTAATTTTAATTACAAAAAAAAAATTTTTTTGAGATATTTAAACTCTTTTTACTGATTCTCAATTCTAAAATCAACAAAATTAATAGTATAAAAAACAACTTTTGAAAAAGATTTAATATATCAGAATATTAAAGTTTGTTTAGAATAATAACTAACAAAAAAGCAAACTGATAGCAAAACAAAAACTTTTTTAAACACAACTCTTTCTAATGATCACTTGAACCAAAATTTTCTATAAAACTTTTATTAAAAAAAAAACCAAAAATATCTGAACTAGCCTATAAGATGCAGAAAAAGGGACCATAAGAACAGCAACTATTATTTAGAGATAGTTCTTATATGCTACTTGCTAATAGCTTCAGAGTTTATCACTTATTGCAGGCACAGCACTTGTTGTTTAGAAGTAGTTCTCATATGCTACTTGCCAACAAGCTTAGAGTTTATCACTCACCAAAAAAACTTAGTACTGTGCATGGATAGGTCTGGATTGCTGGTGATTTTAATAAAAGAATACACTCTCCTTTGGTTGGTACAATGGATTTTTCCTCCTCTCTCGCCTTTGCTGAATATCCAAATTTTTCGAAAAAAGTGGGTGATTTGGCTCACCCCTACAAAAGATCGGCATTGTTTACACTTACCTAATTTAGACAAACTTAGTAGAATGCAATCACGTATTTGTTTCATTTATCGAATACGGTGTTACGATATGGGAAGAAAACCGGTGCCCTATTTAAGAGATACCCAAGTTGGGTGACGTGTCCAAAACGAGTTCTTAATGATAAAGTAATGCTTTACAATTAAAATATATTAATAGTTGCAATTAATGTATAATTTTTTAGGCCTTAGCGCAGGCATAATGAGTGCTATCATGCTGTTTTTACTTTTTCTTTACATTTTTCTTTTTTCGACATCTGTGTTTTTGTTTTTTCTTTTTGATTTTTTTTTCGCATTCTTTTCTGTTTTTTCTTTTTCGTTTATTTGTTTTTTTTTTTTAAAAAAAACTTCCCACCTTTCATTTCATGCCCCTTGAGAAGAAGAAAAAATTTAGAAGGGAAAGTTGGCAGTTTTAATATGGCGAGTAGATGTCAGTTAGTGACCAAAGTGAATAAATCCTTAGTGAGTTAAGGATCCGGAGGGAGGTCAAGATCTACTGAGGCGGGTTGCACCTGGGCGATAAAAAGTCGTGGATAAGTCTCTTGTTTGGTTAGATTAGTGATAACTATAGATAGAAATTTTCTTGAATAGTTTAATCTTAAATAAATAAAGGCAGGATTGCTGAATTATCAAAAAAAAAACTTTTTTAAAAAGGATTTTATAATTTTTCGCATATGCGATATATTGCCATCTATAGGATTTGTGTAATATAAAATAAAAACAATCCAAAATAACAATTTTTTTATTAGTTAGAGTTAGGGTGAGGTGAAGGTAGTATGAAGGTAATAAGATGAGGTTTATAATAAAATTATGCAAGGAATTTTTTTTGTCAGAGCACAAAGAATTGTTTTATAAACAAAATCTTGAGTTATGACCAATTTGTCAAAAAAATTCAATGTTTTGTTTCGATTTCATAGTACACCTGATCTTGCATTCTAATTGGTTGATCGGAGTAGTGATATATCACTATAGTGATAAATTACAATATCCTTTTAAAAATTTCATTGAAAATTTAAAAAAAGTAGGCAGTTATTTTTAACACTAAAAATTTTAACAAGAAAAATATATAATTAGAAAGACAATATAATAACAAACAAATAAACAAATAAATATTATTTTAAGAAAATATATATATACAATAACAAACAAAAATAAAATATATATATACAAAATAAACAAATATATAATTATTTAAACAGAAGATTCTAGAAACAGATAAAATTTAATCAAGAAATATTAGATATAGATAAGCTTCTAAAACTTATACTTAAGAAAGTAGAAAAGATATTAAAATATATAAATAGCAAGTAATTAATAGATGTTCTGTATATAATTACTTCAGTAAAACCAAACAAAAAAACAATTAGCAAAAGATCTTATAATAGAAAATTTAAACAAAATTACAAAATATAATATACTACTATATAATTAAATATAAAATGCAATCAAAAAAGCAAAAGCTTATTTACAAAAAAACTTTATTAAATAGTGGGCAGAATTAGTGATTTGACCCGTCTAAAAAACCTTCACCTGGGTCACCAGTCGGGTGGATAATAAGTCACTCGGGTGGAAATCGGGTCAACTTACAGCTGTTTTCATAAATTCTGGGACATCTGGCAAAAAATTGACCAACCGAATATTTGCTGATTCAATAAGTTTTGATTCGAATTGGCAAATATTCGGTCGGTCGGTCAATTTTTTGTCAGATGTCCCAGAAATTATGAAAACAGCTGTAAAAAAGTCACCCACCCGGATCACCTGTCAGGTGACCCGTTGGTTCACCTGGTTAGTATAAAAAGACCACCCGGGTGGTAATATGACAAAGAATTACAGCCCTTATCAAATTCTAAACACATAATAAAATGATTTTTTTGACTGCTTCGATTAAATTATTGATTTCGGTATGATTGGTGTATATTTTTAGACGTAATACTTCAGGATTAGAAGTATACAGCTAAAATCAGGATAATGTCATGAAATGTCTAGTTGGCCAGTTTATAGAGCTATTGAGATAATATAGGACAATATGAATCAAGATAAATCAGGATGATATTGGAGTTTTTTTTTATTGAACAAATTAAATGTAGATTATAGATATATAAATATGAAATCTTTTTTGCATCTCAATTGGAATATATAAATTACATGACTTTAGGACATGGTCTTGGCCTGGTAAAGAAGAGTTCAGATGCAGTTATAGTGTTCAGATCCGTGCAATTATATTTTTGACACATAAAATACGTGATAAATTAATCTATTTTAATGTAATTAGTGCAAACAACAATATTGATCAATATCAATATAATAAAGATTAATGCACATAATATGTTTTTTTTTTTGCTAATTACTAAATATCAATGTTTTAACACTATTAGTATGTTTATCGTTCACAATTTTTTATTTGCATTGATATTGCATAGTCAGAATTTCTTATATTGCATAAAAATACATTTTAAAATTGCACGAATTTGGATATTCTAGATGCGGTATATAAAAAATTTACTATTTAATTTTGGTATAGCCAGCTTACAAACTAATTAATACGCGCAAAAAAGAATTTGTCACATTTAAAAACATATAGATAGATAGATATGGGTGACGCCAAGAGAAAACCAGGAATTCTAAAAATAGACTTCCATCCACAGCGAAGTTGCGGGGTTTTTTA
>CAJVPZ010003888.1:0-10520 GCA_910592135.1 Racocetra fulgida | reverse complement strand
TTATTAAGATAACCTATGTTATTTTCTTAGTAAAATATGTTCAGCATCTAAAAAAATATATAATCATATATTTGTTAAACAAATTTATTAATTATTAAAGCTTAGATATGC
This sequence comes from Racocetra fulgida, assembly GCA_910592135.1. Classification (NCBI taxonomy): domain Eukaryota; kingdom Fungi; phylum Glomeromycota; class Glomeromycetes; order Diversisporales; family Gigasporaceae; genus Racocetra; species Racocetra fulgida. The sequence goes on along the minus strand of CAJVPZ010003888.1, from coordinate 10,409 downwards.
TTTGGACACTTGTGAACACTTGGATACTTGGACGTTGGACAGTGCCAAAAAAGCCTTTGGACAGTCAAAATGTATATCACTGCTAATACAGTATATATATTGGCTAATAACCAAAGGATTTAAACTCTAATAAGTTAGGAGCTTAGAAAGAGGCAGAGAACTATTAAGCCAATTACACAGGGTTTTTAAAGTTGAAATGTTATCTGTTTGGTATAAATAAAACTTAAGCTATAGTTAAACTTTTATATTTTTTAAAATAGTTTAAATTTAAATAAACAGAAGCAGGATATTGTTAAATTAATATATAAAAAGAAGATATTTAATAAATAATTGACACAGTTTTTAATAACTATATATAAAAATAGTAGCAAATCAAGAATATCTTAATACAAAAGTATTAGTTTTTCTAATTTTATACATATTTTATTTAGAGTACATTTATTCATCACCCAGAGTGAGATCTCACCCCCTAAATTTGCCAATAAATTTGCAGGATCATGTGCATTGTTTGTATAATAAACAAAGAATTTTTAAAAAAAAACACTAATATCTCAAAATTCTGCATATAAAACCACCTTTTGGGCTCTAAATAAAAAAGTTTTTTGCTAAATTTTACATATATTCTTTAACTTTAAAATATCAATAAAATAGTTTTTAATAAGTAAGTGAAAAATTTACCTGTGTGATAAATAAATTATCTCTTTTATTTAAAATATAAAAAATATAATTTTTCTTTATTTTTTTATATATTTTATTTATTCTAATTTTTAAATTATTTAATTATATTTATTTTATTTTATTTTATTTTATTTTTAAGGTAAGGTTTGCCTTTATCTTTATTAATAATTTGTATTGAGGATCCACTATAGGTTTCTCTGACTGGAGTCAATTTACAAAAATTTTTACAAGAATAAGACTCAGATTATCAGAAACTATCTAAACTAGAAATTCTGATTCATCTGTAATCTAAACCTATTAGAGTAGTTAAAAAACTCACCTAGATTTGATAATATAAAATATTGTTAGTTGGGATATTATATTTAATCTATATTATAGTCTATAAAGATATTTTTCTAATTGCCTTGCTGAGGAGTAGACAAATGTTATCATTATATTGTTGGTCTGGCAGACCACAAAGGCAGCTATAAGTGTTTGGTATTCTATATTATACTGTGTTTTGAATAGTAGTTGTATGAACATTTGTTGTATTGCAATTAGGTCTAGAAAATATGTTATTTAGTTGTTTCTATTGTGCAAGTTTAGAACAGTATAGTATCTATAACTGATTATATATGTTTTGCAATAGTTGTAAAAATAGTTAAATAGTTGTTTTGGATGCAATTTGGGTAGAATCTGTGTACTCTCTTATATCTTAAGTAACAGAAAAATTGGCTAGCCAATCATATAATGCTGGGTTAGTTTTGGATTTAGGTTGTTGTTCTTGTTGTTGTTTAGTTGTTTGTTGTTTGTATTCATATTTAGATAATTTAGGAATAAGTTTTCCAAGTTTAAGAAAGATTTTTTTTCTTTTTTTTGTTTATTTTTTTAAAAAGAATAAAATAGAGTATTGGTCTTGATTTTTAATTTAAAGGTACTGTTTGTAGTTGTGGTTTAAGCTTAAGCTTATGAATATAGCTAAGATGTGCTGTATAATCTTGAATATTAAGTGTAAGCTTATCAAGTAAAGCATGTTTGTTGTTATTAAGAAAACACAAGGAATGTTTTTCTGTTTACAGATTATACAAGTATGAGCATGGTGGGAATAAGCTTGAATTTGAGATGTATCTATTTGAGAGGTAGTAGAGGCTGTTAGAAGTTGCAAGTAGTTAAGAGAAAATGGTGGGATTGATGACATTAATTTAGAAGATAGAACTGGAGATTGAGAAATATTATCTTTAAGTTTCTTGACTTGTGAAAGTATAAGATCTATATCCATAGTATCTGAAGAGGAAGAAGGAGGTGTTGCTTATCTAGAAGAAACATTAAAGTAGCTATAAGTAAAGAAAGTATAATATTTATGACAATAGTAATGGATAATTGCTGGTTAAATGAAATAGGAAAATAATGCAGTGCTTTAAGAGTGTTGCATTCTGATGGATTGAAGGTGAAAGGTATAACTTTGAGTTGTGTAGATGAGGCTTCACAAATCATAGTACCATATTTGTCACTATATTTATTATGAAAGTAATTAAGATCAAAGTGATTTGAGTCTTTACTAATGAGAGTTGGCATATTTAATCAGTTCTAAGTATAAAAACTAAGGTAAGTAGTAAAAGTGTCTAAATAATTTTAAAACAAGAGATATTATAAAGAAATAGTTGCTAAATTTGAAAAGAGAATAGAAAAGCTTCGAAATAGTATATTTTTTATATTATATTTCTTAGAAAAATTTGAAGATATAGGTTTGTAATATTTTAAGAACTTGTTACAAGAGTGTTATAATTACAGGAGTATTATTATAGCTACTGCAACTCATATAACCTTGTGTAATCTAGAAAGTCTAAGGTTGCACAAGTTATGTGTTATAAAAGTCATGTATTATACAGATCATATATTATACAAGTTGCACAATTAAGCAAAATTTGGGTAACATTGCTAAGTTTATTGTAAAATAAATAATAAATGCAGTAAATAATAGCTAAACAATTGTTATTAAGAGCAAAGAGGTTGTAACTTAATAAAATTTATGTAAATTAAGAAAAAGTAAAAAATATTTTGGGTAAAATTTTGTGTATAAATGATAAGGAGAAAGAGTTATCATATTATTTTATTATATTTATTTTATACATTTTAACTAATACTATAATATTAAATAAATTAATTATTATTTGCTAGTCATTTGATAAATAATTTTAATATAATATAACACAAATCACTATAAATTATATAAACAAAATTTTATAATAATTGATCAAATAAAACTTTTTTATACTAAGTTAACAATTAAGCTTAATTAATTGAAAATTGTAAAGCTCATTAAGATAAATCTAAAGGTAGTTAGATTATTTATGTTGGCCTGGTAATATTGTTAAAAATATTAGCTAACTATAAAAATTACAATATAAACAATAGTTTGTTTATATATATAGTTAGCCAATTGTTTTTAAAGATATTTCAATAACTACTAAGCTAATTTAGATGATTTAATTACTTTTAGATTTATTTTAATAAGTTTACAACTTTCAATTAATTGATTTTGATTATTAAATTAGTAAAAAAGTTTTATTTAATTAATTGATAAAAAATCTTAATATTTTCTATTTATATAATTTATTTTGATCTGTATTATATTACTTTAGGATTATTTGTCAAGTGACTAGTTTATCAACAATTAATTACTTCTGATCAACTTCAGCAAATTAATAACTCATAAATTGATTAAAAGCAAAAATACAATAGTGATAATATATAATTAGCCACTTATATTCGAAATTAGTGATCTATATAACAAAATATTTTTGATATTTATTTTTATCATATTTTTTGCTACTTTGTTGTTTTGCTTTTTCTGCTTTGCCATTTGCTTTTCTTTACTATTTTGCTTTTTTTTGATGCTTTGCTTTTTTTACTATTTTGCTTTTATTGCTGTTTTGCTTTTTTGCTGTTTGCTTTTTTTGCTGTTTTGCTTTTCTTTAACACTTTGTTTTTTTGCTATTTTAATTTTTTTTGCTACTTGATTCTTTTTTTTGCTTTTTTTATTTTGCTTTTTTATTCTTTAGTTTATATTCTTTTGCACCTTTTTTATTATTTTTTTATATTTTTTTCTTCATGTTTTGTTATTCTTTCTTTTTCTTTTTTATCTTTTATTTTTTTTCTTTTACATTTTTTCTTCATTTTTTAAATTTTTTTTTTCTTCTCTTTTATTTATCAGTTTTTATACTTTTTTTTATTTTTTTTATTTCTTTTTGTTTTATTTTTTTTAATTTTTACTTTTTTTACTACTTTTTGTTTTTACTTCTTTTTTTTTTACCTTTGTAATGTCATGAATAAGTGGATTTTTATTAGACATTTTAGTAATATATTCTTGGTTAATATGAGTATATTTAGACACATATATAACTTTTGTTTGTCTATTTAAGTAATCTATTTGAAGATTCTATACTAAATACTATATATATAATCTAACTAGAAGATTTTCTATATCTAGGATGCAAATCACTAACTCTTTCTGACGATCACTTGTACCAAGTTTTCTCTAAAAACAATTGCACTTTTCTCAATATTTTATTAAGTAAACACATTTTGGCTATCTAAATAAAATTGTTTTTAACAAAATTTTATATATAAGCAGCCTAGTTTTATATCTTTAAAGTTCTTTGTTGCAGAGATATAACTAAATTTATTTTTTTGCTTTTTCCAAGAAAACTCAAAATTATACTAAGTAAATCGCTCTTACTTATGAAGACAAAACGATTCAGCTCATTCATAGCTTCAATTTGATATATTATACATCACAAACAGTCAAAAACTGATCATTTACAATTAAAATACTTTAAAACTCTGTTACAAAAACTGTACTTAATTTTTGCTAAACATTTTTCTTTTTTTTTGGGCATTCTGGTCCCCTAGGATGTCCAGATTGCAGATCCAAGATTACAAATCAATATTACAAATCAGATTACACAATTTAAATCTTTGTTTCATTTATTTTTAAATTTAATCTAATTTTAGTAATTTATTTTTAAATAAATTACACAAATTTTGTTTTATGTTGATCACATTGATCACGTCAATCACCTATTTGTCACACCAGATGATACCTTATTTGTCACACTCTATTATATATCACACCTTTTATTTGTCACTTCCTCTTATTTGTCACATTCTTTAGTCATCACATCCTCATATTCCTATTGCCATCATGCCTACCTTAACTTTTTAAGAACCAGATTCCTATAATATCGATTATTACTACTCTAGATACCAAAATCGTTTGGTGTTGGAATGCATAAGATAAACCTTAATCCCTTCATGTATTGCCACTCGATGCACAACCTATAGCATGTGAAGCACTTAAAAAACAACAACATTATTTTGTCATTTCTCAACAACCGGTTATTGCTACTTGTTTTTGTGGTAAATATCATATTAGTTTTACTTTCCGATACTATAAAATTAATCATCAAACAATACTCGGTCAACCACCTGCTACAACCACTGCTACTATTTCTACTAAAGGCTTCAGTAATATTACTAATGAACTATCATCTTCTCTAATTTTGAAAAAATATCCACAAGAATCTGATCTTTCAAATCCGCAAATTCTTTTTCCAAGTTTTTATACTGATTTAACACTTACCACTATCATTGCATACTCTCAACATTATCATACTTGCTTTCTTTGCAAAGTTAAAAAATATCCTATGTGTTGCTACTAAACAAAGCAATCATGCATCAGATTATACAATATCTTGTATTTTTAAAAACTTTTTAATACACAGACAATGCTCTTCAAAACTACATGATATTAAACTTAAACCACTTTCTCCTACTACTATACTCAATTTCGAACACCAAATCGCTATTACCTTACTTAAAACCCATCTTAATATTACTTTGAACCCTAAGCAACTAATTATAACCTCTCTCATCAAACTCAAAACATTATCTTTTAAAGACAAAATTCAAATCTATAAAACTCTTCTTTCTAAGAAAACAACATCTCAACAAAATCAACAACATATTCAAGATAAGCAAAAACAAAATCAAAACAAACTTTCACAAAAACAGAGAGATAAAACCAATGATCTTAATTGGTTTAAAGAATTTCCTATTACTGAAGAAATAGAAAAAAATACTAAACTCAATACAGCTATAGCTCATCAAATTTTTGACTTTATCAAGCCTCATCTTATTGACGTATATTCTGAAAAAGTCATCAAACCTGCTATAGATAACAAACCTGCTTTCAAATTTAACTACATGTACCTTGTCAAAGTTATAGCAGAGAAAAAATCGAAATTTTTAACAGATATTATCTATGAATACAACTCTACAATCGATAAATCCATTTGATCTTCTTCTCTCCACTTTTATTACTTTACTTAAACAATTTACAACAACACTTTTTACTCAACTCAATTACCCAAAAATCTTTGCATCATACACTTCTATTCTACTTTACTCTCTTGCTAACCATAAACAAGTAGCACTTAACTTTGCTCGACTTCATCTTATTCTTCACAACAAATACCAAACTATTAATTCTAATAAATTTTATATGGATCTAGAAGTACAATCAATATGCTTTAAACTACACTATTATATTAGTGAAGATAGCATTAATCAGCTTCTCTTTAAAGTCCAAAATGACAACAAATTTAATATCAATGTCTTCCTTAATATTTCTAAAAAATCATTCCTAGAAACCTTTCAAATTCCTTCTCTTAAAGAATATTTGCCTGTACTTGATATATGGTTTGACAAATTCTTTGAGATATATATGCATCAATTCTCTAATATTGATAAAAAAAAAGTCTACAACCACATTAAACACCAAATTGCACTTAAACTTTCTCATACATGCAAAGCACTACTTTCACAACAATTTGCTATCTCATCTATCAATTCCTTTCATGAACGTCTTCAATTATATTTCAAAGCAGCTCTATATCATATTCATACTTGTCAAGTAGACAAGTATACTATTTTACTTCAAGACAAAAAACACAATGTCAAAAACCTTGCTAGTACTTTCTTTACAGACTATTTTAAATACTTTCCAGCTCCAGAAAAAACTATCTCAATTTCAAAACCACTAACTATACATCCAACTCTTGACTACAATATATTCAACAAAGGTAATGATCATGAAGCTATATTCCAAAAACTTACACCAATTTCCTTCTTTAAAAAACTTGCAGTCTTTGCTGAAGATAAAGCTATAGAACTCAATAACAGTGAAAGAGACTATCCACGTCAAAGTTACTACTTTTACTGTTATCTTAATGTATATCTTAAAGCTGCTGCAAAAAATGATCAGATTTATGATCTTTATCATCAGCAAGCTATTGATAAGATCACAGCTAAACCAACAAATACAGACTATTTTACAAGAGTCCTTGTATATTTCTATATCCTTAAAACAGGTGACAAACTTTCAATTAATTATCTTAGAGAACTTTATAACAAACAATTCTACCCTGAAGCTGAAAAAATTCTTCATACTAAATTTAAAATCAATTTTAAAACATCTAAAATTTCCTCTAATATTTTCTTTATACTATCTTCAAAAACTGTTACTAAATCTAATGTATCTTCTTAACAACAACAAGATCCAACCTCCTCATAACAACAAAACTTAACTTCTCAACTAGTTACCAGTCCACCAACTCAACCTGATGAAGATACTATCATAGCTGACTCTACATCTGTTCATCAAACATCTGAACAAACATTTTCAAAAACCAACCTATATTCAAATATAGTTTCAAATTCAAACACTCTAATCTCTACAGTATCTTACAGTCCTTTTTGCTAAATTCTTCTGCAGATACCATGAAAGCAGCCACCACTTTTAGAACAACAATATCCTTCACAAATCATGGGCCATTTCTAAAAGAGAATGATGTAAGTGGACGGGTGGATAAGTCTATTTATGCAGAGAACTATGATAAAGATGGTCAGACCCAACGCACAGAGCAAACTATGGCACTCTTCGCGGTCATGAGAACCGGGCTTAAAATGGTGAACGATTCTGCAGAAGACTATTTGTTCAAATCATTATCAACATCCTTAGACTTCTATGATTTAGATGCATGCTACAACAAATATTTACTGCACCATAAACTTCTCCTTCTTAAAGGACCTCAAACTCTACAATCTTTTTACTCTTATTTCAGTACTCATACACTTTATCTTAAAAAATTTTCTGCTATTTCACTATATAAAGACAGGAAAGAAGCACCAAATTACTGCCAAATTACACTCTACTATTAACATTTGATATATATAATATACCTCTTAAATCATATACAAACACATCACCAATTTTATCACCTATAACTTCTGATGAAGAATCTGAACCTTTACTTGCAGATTTACTTTTATTTTTGCAAAATCCCACTAACAATATTTTAAGTTCATCACCTATACCTTCAACATCTACGAACTATACTTCTAGCCATAGTTCTTCTAATCAAAATCATAATCAAATTAGCCCTCACTTTGCATCTTCACAAACTTCTACACCTGCACAAAAGCTTCGTGACCTTCACTTAACAATTGCTACATATAATGTTAAACGTTTCAATAATATAACCAAAAGAGAAGCATGACAAAATTACTGTCTTTACAACAATATCCACATTGCTTGTATTACTGAAACCAAAATTGCTAATAGTACAAATCTTCACTTTTGCAATAATAATTTATTTACCTACTTCTGGGCTAACTCAAATAGCTCAGCAGAAGGAATAGCTATTATGATTCACAACCACCTCAAACCTCATATTCACAACTGTCAAACACATCCTAATGGAGCAATTGCACTTGATCTTTTCTTTAAAAGTAATATCAAACTCTATATTATAAGCATTTACCTCTCATCTACAGATATGCATAAATGTAATAAAATACAAAATACAGTTATTGTATGGATTCAACAGGCCTATCAACTCAACCTTCATCCAATTATACTTGGTGACTTTAACACACAGAATAATATTTTAGTACATCATCTAAATATTGTCTTATCAACTATCTACATCATACTAATATATATGATCTTAGTGCACATACCAACAATACATATTATACATGGTCAAACAATATTAGCTGAAGCCATATCGACTATATTTGAACTGACTCATTTAACATTCAGTTCTTTCTCTCATATAATCTTGACAATAGTAATACCTCTACATCTAGTAACCACTCTAATCTTTTACCTTCCTGGACTTTTACCAATTCATATAGCAAATCTCCACGCTATCATACTGGCATTAGCCAAAGAATCTTCAACTACAAAAGCATGTCACCTGAAAAGTGGACAGAATTTTTAGACCTTCTTACTGACAATCTTAACTTACATCATACTCCACTCAATACTGATACTAATGAAAATATTGAAACTACTTGGCATAAGATTAAGCACTCAATTATTAATATTGCAATACACATTATACCTAACAAAATAACTAGAAAACATAGTTATAATCATCAATATATACCACATTGCATTTCACTCTACCTATCACTTAAAGAACTTAGCCATATAATTAAAATTGTCAAAAACAAAAACAATAATATAGATGCAAACCTAATTAACTTTAAAATCCAAAATATCAACTCAAGATCTCACTGAAATCTTCAAGCATTTACATCTTCACAACATTCTTTATGGATCCAACATGCACAAAAAATCTAGAAGCAACTTTATAATGCTTGCCAGATTGAAAACTCTTTTTTACTTCGATAACAAATTAAACAAGCAACTGAAAAACAATGTGAAACACTCTCTACAAAACCCAAACAAGCCATTAATAGTATTCTTAATCATTACCAACCTCCTATTCACTTCTCTAATATTAAACTTTTGAACCAACTCATTACAGATCCAAATTTTATTAAACAACATATACAATCACATTTCCTTAACTGGACAGCTTATCGACCAATTGACCAACAACTTTTAACAACTTCTGGTCTGCACAGTACCAACCTCAAATACATATTAACACCTAGTGGTATAACTCCCTTACTCTTTTTATTTCAGAAGAAGAATTATCTCAAACTATAGCAAAGCTTTCTAATGGAAAAGCCTGTGGTCCTACAGGCATTAGTTATGAAATGCTCAAACATACAGATACTACCTGTATTAAAGCCTTAACTGCTTTATTTAACCGATATCTTATCTCAAGCCATATTCCTAAGCAATAGAAACATAGTAGAATATATCCTATTCCAAAGCACAACACATTTAATGGTGATCTTAATCTTACTCACCCTATAAGTCTTATTGAACACACCCGTAAAGTCTACACAAAAATTATTACTAACAAAATAAGTACTGTATTTTCACAGCACTCAATTCTTTCACCATATAATTATGTTGCTTTACCTAATAATAGTACTTCTATACCCATTCATATACTCAACAACCTTACTGAAGATGCACTTTGTAATCAAAAACAATTTGGCTTTTATCTCAAGATATGAGTAAAGCCTATGATTCTGTTAATCTTACTCTTCTACAACAGTCTCTTCAATGTCTTGCTCTTCCTACTTCTATTATTAATACTATTATCAACTTGTTCACTGACCAACAAAATCAAGTTATTACAAATTTGGGCCTTACTTCTTCATACCCTATACTTAATAGTATTGATCAGAGTGAAACTATTACTCCTCTCCTATGGAGAATATATTATGATCCACTCATTTCATATATTCATAATAACTTTAAAGGT